>PVIU01002832.1:0-160365 GCA_004026605.1 Ondatra zibethicus
CCCCCCCTTTCATATTTCTCTATTTTTATACGGTTTTGGAAAGGACAAGTGTTGCTTTTATATAGAAAACTATATGTGTACCTTGTTCTAAAATCTGTAATGCAATCCATATCAGCAGCTTTTTGTTCACTAGCAGTGTTGGCAGAAGTGTTCCTTACACATAAAGTCCTAATGAACAGCTTATTCTCATTTCATTTGGTCAAAAGTTGCATTAGGCATAAAACAAATTGCTACCACTCAAAATTCCGTCCTCTTACGTAGGCCTCTGGCACAGCAGAGCCCTGGAAAACTGCCTCCACAGCAATTACCAGAGTGGATTCCGCCTCATCCTTACTCAGAGTACCAGCTGCATCCTGCTGCAGTGAATTTTGCTTTTCACAAAAATAAGATTGTTTATAAGGAGGATAGGGGCTTCTTTCACACAGAAGCTTGAAAATGAAGATTATAGCATCTATAAATTTATTACAAGCCATGAAACAGGCTTCAAACCTGCACCTTCAGGGTGGAAATGACTCAAGCTTGCTCACTCCACTCCACAATCTATTTCTGTCCATGCATATTTATGAACAATTCCAGCAGAAAATTGCATTTTCTGGCCCACATACACCTTTGATGTGTTCTAGAGGCAAGACTGCTGTGTGAGGAGACAGAATATTTCACAATCTGCCCGTGAGAGAGCACGAGACCATCCAGAACCCCTTGCCCACTTACCAGTGACCTGGTCGACAAGGATGCGAGAGGTAATGATGCGTCCGTACTGTGAGAACAGCTGCTCCAGCTCCTTCTGGGTCATTGTTTTCGGAAGCCCACTGACATATAAGTTTGCATCTCTGATAGAAGCTGAGCTTGGGCGAGCATAGGAAACCTGAAAAGGGGAATACGGTTAAGTATACTGATATACTCACTCCTTTCAGAAACTCAATGCCTACCTCAATAACTGTTCCTTCCATAAGGGGCAGAGAGCAAACACTGGCCTTAATGTAAGTAGGATGTTTATTTCATGGGGGCGGGGGCGCATTTCAGACAAGAAGGCAATGCCATTTCTCTATGTGAAGAAGAGAAGATCTACTCCAAGTGCATCTGTGAGATCTTGAACCAGACCAGTAGCACACATAGCACAGCACACCAAGGGAAGAAGGCCAGCATTACACACAGCACAGCACACCAATGGAACCAGACCAGCATACACACAGCATGGCACACTGATGGAACCAGACCAGCATTACACACAGCTCGACACACCAATGGGAGCAGGCCAGCATTACACACAGCACGGCACACCGATGGAACCAGACCAGCATTACACACAGCATGGCACACCGATGGAACCAGACCAGCATTACACACGGCTCGACACACCAATGGGAGCAGGCCAGCATTACACACAGCACGGCACACCAATGGGAGCAGACCAGTATTACACACAGCACGGCACACCAAGGGGAGCAGGCCAACAGGAAGCAAGAGATGTGGGAGCAATCACTCCTAGTTAACATATTTTGAATCAGATGCATTTTTATGACTTGTTTTCTACACTCTACTGTCTATGGAGATGGTGGTATACATTTAAAAATTCCTAGTCATTATTCGTGAAGGTTTTCTTATAATTTCTGTCAGTGCCACTTACACAAACTCCCAGAGACTTAAACACATTAAGGAGTCATAACCTTCTTGATCCATTGCCTTCTCATTCACAAGTTTTCATAACCTTCATTTTTAGATCAAGTGTTTTTCAATGACATTATCTGCTATTTAATGTTCTCTCAAAAAAAACTCTTTTTAAAAGTTTTTTTAAAAAATTTTCATACAATAAAATTTCATCATATTCTTTCCCCTTTCCTAATTCTTCCCAGGTCCACCCTCTCTACTCACTCAACTTCATGTTCCTTCTCCATCTCAAAACAACTGACAAAACCCACTATCCTGAAGTCAGAAGCACCCACGAATATAAGCAGGGAGTCACTTCTGTGTTGGCCAATCCTCCTGAGCATAAGGCCTGCCCTGGAGTGGTTGATATACCCAGTGTCACTCCATTGGATAAAGCTGACTTTCCCTCTCCCAGCAGGTACCAAATACATGGGCTTATTTCCCCTGTTTGTGCATTGGGATTTGTCTAGCTTGAACTTGTGAGGGTCTTGTGCATCTCTGTGGTCTGTGAGTTCTTACACGTATCAAGCCCTGTGGTGTGTCATTGGCTCTTACAGTCTTTCTGCCTTCCTTATACTTAAAGTCTTTTAATGAAAGAATTCCAAGTTTGTACAAGATGGAAGACAAAAAGCCTGTATTAGTTTATGACCATCACTACTCGGGGCTTGCTCATCACTGGATTCGTAATGTTTAGAAATGACCAGCATGTGGTCAATGCAAAAATATGTGCTAATACCTCATCGATCATGTGAGTCCACAACACTACATGCATTTATGACACAGTCCATCATCTCATCCAGATGCTTGTCCAAGCTGAAATCCATCCCTGCTCTGCCCATCATATAAAAATTACTTATACAGCTACGTGTCCTGTTCCCTAAGTGATTCCCAGTCATACTCCCTTCGGTTTGCCTGTGATTTCTTCAGAACTGGCCAATACAAGGAAAGAAATTTTGTAGAATGGCTTGTCTTCTGCATCATTTATAAAGAGCCAACATCTAACTCTGGGATTGACTTGCTGGACTAACAATATGATTACTTCTGCCTGATTATGTTACCTAGTCCTGCCCACCTTTAATCATGCTTATTACTCTAATATAGAATCTTTTATCAAAACTAATATTTTAATAACTAAAGCATCAAATATTTTCTTTCTGGTTTATGCCTGTAGTTCTTTGTTACTTTTAAAAAGAACTTTCTAGGAAATAAAACAAAAGAAGAAAACACAGACCGTGTTTTATATTAATTTATGAAGTTATTGGTGTATCTTTTACCCTTGTCCCAACAGGGCTTACATTTAATACCTCTATTCTTATCAGTTTGCTCACTAACAAGTAAAAATACAGATGCTTTTTCAAGGTCTAATTTGAAAGTCACATTACAGTGTCCTGTCCTACACAAAGGAATCTGGGACAGGAACGAAGGGAAAATATTTACATGCACTCTTTCCCTCTGCACCTAGATACTTTGTGATGAACACTCGTAAGAAAGGGGGAAAAAGGGAGGAAAACTTCAAGTGTTCGAAATAATATTAGCAAAAATCCATCCTTGGGACTTCTGTACTTTGGTCCCACAGCCACTAAAGTGTGTTTGAATTCGTGAGAACACACGACTACCAAAGCTCTCTTCTAGACTGCTTTGTCATCATCTAAGGACGCTACACAATCCGGCGCTTGCCCCACTTCTAGACTGAGGATTTCATGGCTTTATTTCTGTAGCAGGGAGCCAGTCAGCAGTCACTCTGCTCTGGACCATGTGGCTGAAAGGCTCTCTTTGTGAAAGAGCCACTCAACATGGGCTACAGGGTGATCACAAGCATTTATGCACTGTCAATGAGTGAGAAGCAGTCAGGAGGTTCAAGCTTAGGACAGACAGGGAGAGTCGGAGCAGTGGCAATTCTCCAATCAGTAAGCCTAGTTCAAAGCTAGGTTCAATTCATTAAAGACCCTGCTAACTTGGGACAAACTAGAATTTTACTTTTAAAAGTAGTTCTTAAGAATAAATAAGTACCTTTTAGTTTGCATGGCATTAAAAGTTGAACAACTAGGGTGGCTGTGCTATAAATATGATTCCCCTCTACACGTATCTGAGCACGTCAGGAAAGACATGCATGATTGAGTTCAGAGTGACTGAGTCCATAATGGCTTTCCAGAGTCATTCACTCCCACGATGACACGCCCTGCTTTCAACATCTCAGACACGTGTGGGGAAGGTCATTCACTCCCGCGATGACACGCCCTGCTTTCAACATCTCAGACACGTGTGGGGGAGGTCCTTTAAGTTATCCTGAGATATATTGAGGATAAAGGGCTTAGATTATATAAAAACTGAAGGTATACTGGATCAGTTGCCCTGCCTTCAATGTCCATCCTTTCTTTTGTTTGCTTTTGACTTTGTCTGGTTTGGCTTTTGAGATAGGACTTCATTCTTTAGCCCAGGCTGGCCTCAGAATTAGGTCAAGTCTCCTGCCTCGGCATTGTGGTTGCTTGGTTTGCGAGGTGTGAACATCCATAGCAGGCTTAATATACACATTTAAATTCATATTTAATTTCAAATCATGTTTAAAAAGCTCTAAGACAAACCTTAAAACAGCATTTCTCTATGTTGTCAGAGAACTGGTTTTCATTACTATATGTAGAACAGAGATAATGGGTTACACTAAAACCCATGATGGTAACAAACACTGCTTAACAATGAAATCATGTTCACGCTTAGGTTTTTGCCAGATATAAAGCATGATCAAATAGTTTTCTTTCTGTGCCTTCAGCTATCTTCTGAGGCAGGCAGGGCACACAAAAAGAAATTAAGGCTGGTGCAAGAGGTAAAGATAATTCAAATCCCATGCCTGAGGTCATACACAGCTGCTACTGAGTTCTGGATTTACCACCTGATCTTCTCAGCTCCGTGCCTTTTTCTCCTGCTCCAACTCTCTTTCCACGGTGTCACACTATTGAAGCTAGCGTGTCTGCTCACTCATCGTAAGAGTTCAGAATTTTTAAGCAACTCTAGACTGCTTCTTAAAACACATACATAAACTAAGCAAAGATAGCAGAAAAGATGTCACTAAACCAGTTATTTTTATGTCATATGCATTAATGTATTTCAAAGTAGCTTTTCTTAAAAATAGTGGTCACCAGTTGAGATTAAATATAGAAATTGCACATCATAATTAAAATGAGTTTTATTTCACACTCTAAACCATAAAAATAAAAAACACTACCCCCAGGAATTTCAAAGAAGATAAGAAAGGCTGTGTTGGCCCTTCTCCCATAATGCACCAGGTAAGTTTCTCAGAATTAAAGCAGCCCCCTTTGCTCTTGTCAGGAATATCTCTGTCAACAACATTCTGCCTTCCAAGAAAAGGAAAACAGTTCCTCAATCTCAGAGGATTATAAATACAAAGTACACTTCAGATCCTTGGAGAAGGATGAATATGCTCATTGTGGGGATTTAAATCAGTTATCTGCCCAACCTACCTGGTAATCATCAGCAATGGTCAGCACTGCGATTTTGCTGTGAATCTGGAGCTGTATGGATGCTTTGCCTGTGCATCAACCCACATGGGGTTGTCACCATCTTCAAAGTGCTAATACCCTTGTGGGTCTTTAAAACTAAATTCCCTCAGAAACAACACAAGTGGGTTTTCTCTTCCAGTTGAATTCTGTACTAGAAATACTTCAATACAATGAATCTCTAGCATATGTCCTAGAAGGGGCCAACAGCTTCTTCCTCCAGCAAATGTGAGCTGATCTCCAATCTAAGTCACTGGATTAATATATGGGTTTGTATTTTAAATTTTCAGTGCCATTTAAACAGGTGAATATTTAATGCCTGAGGAGCAAGGTTATGAAATGTCAAAACTACTAAGTGAAGGATCTAATTTAAGAGGCAGCCAGAGCGTCTGCGATTTAAATATTTAAAGATGATACAGGGAGTACAAAAACTGAACACCAATCTGCTTCCAAGATAGCAATTTAAAACTCAGGTTTATTCTGGAATTTCTCACAAGCCTACAAGTGATATAATAAACCAAGACAAGAAATGCTGAGACTACTTGAGGGAAGTAGGAGGGAGGGAAAAGCAGCAGGTAGAGACCCTCTAGCCAATGGCTTCCCAAAGTGGTCATCACAAATGAGACTATGCCGGACAAACAGAAAAACAAAAACAAACAAACAAAAAAACCCCAAACTTACCAAAGTAATAAGGTCTCAAAAATTGAGTACTCTGAAACACACTATATTCTTGTAATTAAAAACCCATTTCTTCATCATCAGCTAAAGCTAATTACACATTAAACATGCAAATATTAGTAACACATATACTAAGAGTGAGCTATTGAAACATGTTAATCAAAATACACAGAACTAAAGGGAACAAAAATATCTTTGGGTAAGAACTGGTACTTCATTAAACGTGAAGCCTAGTATCTTAGACAATTATTGCAGTCTACAGAAGCTCATCTGAAACAAATCTGTCCAAAAGCACTACTGCCCTATCTCTGACTCATCAATAGAAACATCAGAAATCATGATGCCAATACTGGCAGATTAAAGTGGTATGATCCACAAATGAACAAAGCAATGCCTTTCCTTTAACACCATGCACATCTGAAAAAAATCACCCACTGACAAGATCCTCAATGAACAACTTTTATCATTTGTCAACTACTGACCCACAACTACAAACATTAAACTTGAAAATTAAATGCTCGCCACTTTAGACATTTTTTAAAAAAGCCTTATTCATTTTCTTCTAACTGAGAAGAGTAGGAAAGGTCATAATTATGCCCATTTACTCTCCAAGTGAACTGCTTTTCCTGTCATAAGGTGAAAGCCTGACTGGGACTATCGGCCAAAGTGCCTATCACTAAATCCAAGTTGGCTCTTGCTGTAGTACGTGGAAGTCACGACAGCATCATGGCTTCTTCCTGAGAGACTTAGAACACATACTGAGGGATTCAGCTTCAGAACACAATTCAGGCCACAGACTTTAAAGGTACCCAAAGGGAAGAGGTGGGCTTTGATCAGCTTCCAAATGCAAAACGCTACCAGGGGCACCCTCAACGCATGCCAAGCATATGCGTATGGCAATCCTAAACTACGTTTTCAGGAAGGGCATGCTTTCCCACAGGCGGCAGATGAGAGAGGTTGACAGAGTGGAATAAAGACTGACCCTAGCAAATATGTTGGAGCTAAAGAAAATAATTACTTCTAGCAAAAGGCTTATAAAAGCCTTACACATTAGTGTAGATACCTTTGATATTCCATGATACAGAAGTTAGAAAAGACCACCAGTGGAAAAAAATACAGAATTTCAAGTTTGATTTAAAGTAAAACTTGTTCAATGATTAATAATGATTGCTTCTACTCAACTGAGTTCAGAGATACCAGAGAATACTTTTGATGGTGTTATTCTCTGTTTAAAATGCCTGGAGCATTTTCAATTGCTTTTAGGGTAACCTAAAATTTTTTGGACCTTTATACTTAGGGCACTGCCTAGTTTTTCTATATAAATTCAAATTACACTTTCTCTAGGATTCCTGTTTCGCGGCTTCCCATGTTGAACAAAAGCTGCTGCTGTAACTCACCTATATTTCAGTCAATTCCAACTTCTTGCAGACGTCATCTACTCTACTACTACATAAAAGCCAGTGCTTGCCAGTCCTCTGCACTGTATTCCAAATCCCATGCTTCATTACCTGTACCTACAGTGAACTGATTGTGCAGGTCTCTCAAATACTGACCGAGCCTGGTGGTGGTGGCTCACGCCTAAAATCCCAGCTCTCAGGAGACAGAGACAGGTGGATCTCTGAGGTGGAGGCCAGCATGGTCTACAGAGCGAGTTCCAGGACAGGCTCCTAAGCCGCAGAGAAACCCTGTGTCTAAAAACCAAACCCTAATGACTGAAATAGGGCGAGCCTACTATTATCCTGTCTTATTAGTGACATGATTATTTGAAAAAAAGAAATAACCATTATACTACTTTGCATGCCTTGGTATCGACCACACATTTACTGGGATGAAGACAGTATGCCATGATCATGTACTAACTTGGAGAGTTTATTAAAATTTGTTTAAAAGTTAAGACAAGCCACAAATCTGAAATGGGAGTGCCAAAAGTTCAAAGGAAGTGTTATCAACAGAAGGGACTGACAATTCTAATAAACATGATTAATGGGAAGTTTTTAGCTCCTAAATTGAGGATGTAAATCCCTGAAAGAAACAATTTTCATCAGAGTCATAAGGTGCTAGTAGGGTGGGAGTGGGGCTTAATGTTGGAATAAAAAGAAAACAGGTATCATTTAATTCTACTTCTTTATACTTAGAAAAGACAGCTGTGATATAGAAGGGCAAGTAGCTTGTGCAAAGACACAGAGGGAATCAGGTGATCCATTTAGAGGTGACTCCTCTGTCCCTGCATCTTTTTTTCATTATACCATTTGTTGAAACACAGCCTTTGTACTCACAAATAACTGGTAAAATGCCAGTCAATAAGAGGATGAGCAGCCGTTGCCAAGGAGATACCTGAAGAGATTCCATAAGAAGTTATAGAACTTTGCTTTGATAAATGAAATACTCTTATGTACATATAAGAACTATGAAACACAGATGGTGAGAGGGCTCAGTGTATAAAGCACTTGTCATACAAGCCTGATGACCCGAGTGCAGTCCCTGTAATCCACATAAAGGTGGAAGAGAACCGACCCACGGAGTTGTCTCCTGACCTCCGTGTGTGCACATATACACAATAATGATAATAATACATATTTTAAAAATATGAAACACATTAAAGGGAGTGACTTAGTAAGCACAAGTACAGAATTTCTTCTGTTACTAATGCCCAAGATAAATTTAGGTTATGTGTGAAAAAAATTAATTTTTGGAGGCAGGCCAGCAGAATGAGAAAAACTAGGAATCTTGACATTTCACCGATTTACAGCAATTGAAATATACCTATAAAACAAGTTCTCTTATACTAAGTACTTCTGCCTCTTTGAAAATCATACAACCATTTAAAAGAAAGACACAACTGGTAGTTAACACTATGGAGGGTTCCCAGCGTCATAGCAGTTTTAATTTCATTAAGTAAAAGTCAAGGCAATTGACCTTAGCCAACATAAAGATGTAGCTATAAGAATAACTGAAAGATAATAACTGAGAACACTGAATGGACAAAAGAAAACAAAAGCATACTTGTTGAAAGGGTTGTGCCGAGCAAACTAGCAACTGTGGAATTGACAGATGTGGGGTAGAGAGATGCCAAAGTCTAACTTAATCCTATCTACACAAGTTTCTTTCTGTTCTATAACAAGCAGACACACTTCTTTAGACATTAGTTCAGATGCTTAGGTCTTCTCTGACCACTTCTTTAGACATTAGTTCAGATGCTTAAGTCTTCTCTGACCTATTTACACATACAGTAACAAGAGTAAACTGGTCCTGTCTCTGTGCTCAGGAGAACTTGGAGAGAAACTTCACCTTGGTGTGGGTCTGTGAACAGCTTAGTATGTCCCTCAGGTCACCAAGGGCCTCGGGAGAACACGCCGAGCCTGTTTCTTCTCATTCCTCCAATGATCAGGTCTTGGCTAAAGGGGCTTAGATGCAGAACATACAGCTAGATTTGGGAGAATTTCCCTATGAATCTGTTCGGTCAAAGGTGACTACTTGACAGAATACATACGCTTCTGTAATTTTAAAACCTGCTACCTAGAAAAGTGAGATGCCTCAGCGGGCAAAGCACTTGTGTTAAATGCAAAGACCTGAGTTCAGCCCCCAGAATGCATATGGTGAATGGTAATAAACCAGCTCCTACAAGTTGTCCCCAGAGAACCACATGCATGCTGTGATATGTGCATGCCCCCTTCCTAATACACATACTGTTTTTAATTAGAAAGTATCTGCATTTACAAAAGTAATAAGTAAAATTTTAAAAAATAAATATAACTTTAGCACCTTCTCTTTTAGTGTAAGTAAACTGTACAATATCCAAGACAATGTTTGGGGATCTGAGGTAACTCAATTTATGAGTACATGTACACACATTTTCAAGTAAACATTTACGAAATTATTTTCTTTCCAGGGTGGCCTGTCTATAGTAGCCTCAATCAGTACAAACTGCAACCATTTAAAACAATAATAAGCAAATTAAAATGAGGGATGCCAGATCAGTAGTAAGATGGAGTGGCTGATAAAACAGATTTAGAGCCAAGCTCCCATCGGTTGTAGGAGAGTTGCTGGACTTGTCTACAACACTAAGCCTTTAAATGAGACAAAGTGAGGAAGACATTCATGTGCATGACAAAGGGAGAAGAGTATATAAAATATGAATGCTTTCCCCAGAGCTAAAGGACTTTCCCCAGCCTGGTTTTTGTAGACGTGATTGAAGTTACATGACTGTGAGAAATTTATTCACAACCAATGGGGATAACAAAAACATTGTTGAGTGTTTGATGACTCTCTCTCTCTCTCTCTCTCTCTCTCTCTCTCCATGATCAGACATTGGAGCATAACCATGGGAAAGCTTTCTTTAAATGAACTGATTTGCAAGACTAATGGTCTCATTCAAAGATGAGACCCTCCATTCTCTGAACGTCTATTAGACACCTGAGCTGTATATTCCCCAAAACTGCTTTAATAAAAAATAATTACTGTACTCCTAACGCTTTTCCTGTGTCTGTTGTAAAGATTTTACAAGAGAGCTTTTATAGAATACATGACAATCTTCACAAGACAAAAGAGCGGTATCACAGCCATTTCTAGAACATCTCCAGAAGCTTAAGCAAGGGGCAGTGAAAGGGGAGTGAGCCACCTTCTCCTTTGTTCGGAGACAAAGCGTCCTCTTCAGACCTGCTTCACCTTCAGAATCCCATCCTGTGGTATTTAATTACACAGACTGATCTGGCACCAGGCCCTCTCCTTGGGCCTCGCTGATTGATAGCATCAATAACACTCACTAGCTGTAATTAACCTTCCAAATAGTATCCTCTTTGCTGCTGGTCGATCAATGTTCCTTGATCGCAGAGAACAGAGTACAAAGGTGAGAGGTGGTTTTAGCCTTCACCTTCACAGTTCACTTGACTTTGTGGGCCTGGGTAGTTTGCAGACAATGCATACTTCACCATTCCCTCAAGACACACACTGCTTAGTGAAGAACACACAGAAAAAAATTCTTCAATGTGACAATTTCTTACAAATCTATGTTTTTGAAAATCTGAGCAGGCTTTTGGGAAACCTATATACTGCTTTCATGTAGTTGTGGGTAAATATTCAGTTTACAGGTTGAAAGGTCCTAAACTAAAGTTGCTGACAGCAAATGCTTTCTTTGAAAACTATTTACAGTTCTTAGGATAATGGAATAAACTGATATTTGGGGAGAGGCACTAGGCAAAAAGCTTTAAAAAATCAAGATACCAAGGAAAGCTGAAAGGAGGGGTGTGGGGGGTAATATGAACTTATGATGAATTACAAAATCATCTTTTATAACATGAGTATCTGAACAGATCACCATGAAGACCCATCTTAAGTGCAGGGGCTCTAAAAACCACAAAGGATACATAGGCAGCAAATGATGCTATTCTACTTGTGGAGTACCTGATGATCTATAAGTATCTTGAAAAGGAGCTATGTCTCTGTCTCTCTCTCTGTGTGTGTCTGTATGTGTGTGTATGTGTAGTAAAACATTCATTGTTTCTCCAGTAAATCCAAATCCAAGATTGTATTCATTGACTGTACATTGCTCTGCCGTGAAGATCATTTAATACAACACATAATGGAGATCTTGGTTCTTTGTGTGCACATTTATTTGAAAATAAGCATGAGTACACCCAAATGTAAATTATAAAGGCTCACTAAGCCAGGCTTTTTAGGTGAGGTCACTGCCTAAGAACTACTTGTGGCAACTGTTGGAGTAACATTCTCCTTGGCCCAGATCTGCTGCTGATCAGTCAGTAACCCTTGGTGGCTCTGAATCTGTTTTATCAACCACTCTATCCTACTGATCCTGAGGAACAAATAGAAGTTCTGGCAACCCCTCATCAGAAAGATTTAAAATCCATAATGTTCCAACTCTGGGTCTCAACTGTTAGGCTTTCCTGGAGAGCTCATAAAAATCAGAGCCACCAGGTCCTACTTACTGTCCTCTAATGTTAGCGTCTGAATGAGGCAATTCCCACATCGCAACATAAAAGCATTTATAGGGATATAAATTGCCAACAAATGCAAAATTGCAGAAGTCAAAGTAAGTCCATAGAATCCTAAGGATTTCCAGGATCTCAGACTGCCTGGACGTGGCTCTTCTGAGCCAGGAGCCCTGTAGCCTGAGCAGGCCTTGGGAAACTATGAAATCATAAAATGGCTGTGGTTCTCAACCTCACAAAGCGTGTGTGTCAGGGGTACCTCTCCATGTCTCCAAAACCTTTCTAGGAAAGAAAGAAGGCCTGTAAAAATAAAACAGGCAGGATAAATCAAATGTCTAAATATAGATAAGTAAACAAACATAGACAATGATTTTTCTGAGTTGTCAGTTTCCAGGACCCAGGACAGTTTGTTTCTTCCTTGTCCCTCACTAGAGGGTTCCTTGAGACTCATTAGCCACCCCCAGAGTCTGAGCAGGAAGGATTAAACTCCCCACTCCTGTGGGAGGAAGGAGCTTTCACTAATGACAAAAAAGGGGGGGGAGCATGTTAGCAAGATCTAAGACTTATTGTCTTAAAAATCTCGTCTTAAAAATCAACTCAGCCTCCAATCTATCAGTGAAAGACAATAAGCATCTGCCTCTCAGAGACTGCTACTGCTCATTCACAAATCCAAACAAGTTATTTTTTAAGAGTCCTATGGCATTACTTTGAAAAGCAGGCCTAGCAAAGAAGAAAGCACAGACTCCTTAAAGTCAGCACCTAACTCTGCCTAACTAGCTACACAGAACAAGGCAAACAGACCAAGCGCCAGTTTTCCTGGCTATAAATTAATCAAAAGAATGACCCAACCGTGGCCACAAGCAGTGAGAAATCAGGGCAGCCAGCAGCTGGCAAAGCCTTACAGAAACACCTCTATAGAGGCACGCTTCCACAGCAGCATGGAGGGAGGACCAAGGGTCAGGTCAGGATGGCATCTTCTGGCCATGTGAATCAGATTCAGATTTTGCTCTCTCACTGATAGCTTAAAAGTTAAACCCAAATAGATTCACATACATAGGACTAATACTCCATTGCCTTAGGTAGTAGAATATTCTCTAGGTATTTAAAAGATTCTGGTTGAATGATTCAGAGTTCTGGTCAAGTTGGACGGATTAAGTTCCCAAACAAACTCCCCATCACAAAACAACAACCAAGCAAACAGCAGCAATTCCCTAAACTCACACCAGTGTTTAAAAGTATCACTTCCATGTCCTTCCCCTCACTTCCAGATAGGTGTACTCAAAAGGCTGTAAACCTTTTTACTCCAATGGAGGTGGCTATAAAAGCTTTAAGTTCTCCAGACCGGCTGAGGAGAGAAAACTGCCAGCATTCTCTAGGCTAGCGCCATCTTTCAGGGCCATAATGCTCCTCCTGGAGAGCATGCTCGGGCAACAAAATGACCCAGCAACTTCCTCCTAAGAAAGACAGATTCAGTCCTCTGCTGAGACTTCTACAATAGCCACACTGTGGCCCCCTGGGTGGCAGGTGTCCTGACATCAATAGAGCTGGGGATACTGCCCACCCCACCTTCTCTATGAGCTCAGCTTCTGCTTGCTCCAACATCTAGAAAACGATATTCAAAGAATATCTGTTCAAAGAATAGAAAATTACTGGGAATTGTCAAAATGTCCACCTAACTTTTAGGTGGATATAAAAGGCCAGAGGGTGACACCCAGGTCTGGACCCTCTGGCTATGTGCCCACAGCTGGACAAAGAGGTAGGCAAGAAAGAAATCACACATAGACTTTGACAAAGCAGTGTATGAAATACATGCAGGAGATCTCATATAAATAACTCATTAATAAGGTCACCTATTATTTTGCCTCAAGTAAGGACTATGTAAAATAGATTAATATAGATGTAAGAATTTTACCATGCAATATAGCAAATAGCCCATTAAAACCTGAACTACACTAGTGCATTCTATGACCATAACCAAAATTAGGAAAGTACATACTAAGTCTATCTGTATATTTTAAGAAACAAAGAAGTCACTGCTCAGTTTTCATAGCTGCTCCATTTCTGGAATGCACTCTTTCTCCCACCTTTTGTCTTTTCCTATTGTTTAGTTGGCTTTGGCACTGGACAACGATCTGAAGGAATGAAATAAATAAAGTTTATTAGGCTAGAAGTCATCGGTGGCCAGCAAATTTAAGACCTGTACTTCAAATAAGATTTCCAAGGTTTGAGAACTTTTCAAGGAGAGGGAAATCATGGTCTACAGGTAAGTTTTG
Source organism: Ondatra zibethicus (assembly GCA_004026605.1). Lineage (NCBI taxonomy): Eukaryota > Metazoa > Chordata > Mammalia > Rodentia > Cricetidae > Ondatra > Ondatra zibethicus. Next base: position 14,056 of record PVIU01002832.1, read on the forward strand.
AAATGAAGGAACATTATATCATGTGATTCACAAAATCTACACTTTGGCTATCACCAAAGTTAAATAATACTCCAGCCAGAAAATTACTGGGTGGATTGAGATGCTCAGACATACATGGAGTCTAAAGACAAACGTTCTTTGGAATGAAGATGGAACGAAGTCCATCCCCACCACTGCTGTGCCCAAACTCTGGCAGCTCTCCCTCACCTAGAGAGAACGCCCCGTTCACATCGTGCTCTTGCCTTTCAGCACCGCTGTCATTTCAGCCTATGTGTGTACATTGCACCAACAAATTCTATGAGGTACCTCTAACATCTGCTTTCAAATTCCCACGCCCTGCACATTCATCAACAGGTACCATTATAGCATTTGTCCTGAACCACCCAGAATAGACTGCCAGCCACTCTATCAGAGCATTTGCCAACTGGCAAGTCCTTAGCACAGCTTCCAGGACCTCTCCTCCTACTCTATAGTAAAATCGGATATTGTAATATATAGAGAATATTTTCCAATAGTCAAAATTTACAATGATAAGTGAAACCCAACCCCACCCCAATCATCTTGCAGCAAAAGGAGGTTGCACAAGCAAAGAGTTTCCTAACACAGGTGGTGGAGGAAAAGAAATCAAAAATGTCAAGCCTCCAGGAAGGAATGCTGATTTCCATAACCAAATCATGCCACAGCAAAGCATTAGTGTCCCAAAAACTGGACTAGGAGGCAGAGGCATGGATATTCTGACCTCGAGGGGATTTGACAGTCACATAAATGTAACTTAAATATCGGTATGAGTTACTAACATAAATTTAAGTTTATCAATTGCACGTTGAACATCTACTACCTAAAATGTTTTAAATCCAAAAGTGTTTATGGGACTGGGGAGCAGTTCAGTGATAAGTACTGGCTACACAAGTATAAGGACTTAAGTTTGGAGCACCCAAAATCCAGATAAAAAGCTGGGTAGGCACAGAGGTTGCCTGTAATTGCAGCACTTAAGAGACACATTAGCTAGCAATATTAACCAAATTGTCAAGCTCTGGGTTCAATGAGAGACAATGACCTCTCTCTCTCTCTCTACATACACACACACACACACACACACACAGTGACTTGGATGTCAGGTTTTAATGTTTTCATATACACAGTAAGGTATCCTGGAACTAGGGTCCATTCAAATTTTATATACACCATATATCAAACAACATGAAGGGCACGCACATGATAGGTTATTTCTAAGAATTCTGTGCATTGAATGGTGCCATGTTGTGGACTCATCAGGTCAACATTCTAAGGTCTCAAAATTTGGACCAGTTTCCAGTTTGAGGAGATCAAGCTCCAAGTCATTCACAGATACACATCGAAGTGAAACAATTGAAAGGCTTGTCCTGGACGACATAGCCAGGTGAGCTCAGGAAAGATTTCAGAAACAGAGGCTTCCGGTTCCATGTTAAAATTCCAACTCAAGGCTAAAAAGGTGGGAAAAATGAAATGTGATATTTTCTAATTTTTCAATGGAGAAGCAGTAAAAAGTATAAATCTTTAAGAAAAAAATTAAAAAGCAATATGGGGGCTCAGAATAAAGGTTTATTGGATTACCTTAATCATTGCCAAACTGAACACTTCAAGGAACAGATATTAATATTTAATGCTCTAATTTTTATAATAGAATTTTCCATATGTACTTAAATAGTAGTTTAATTATTTTAATAAAGGTATATTATATTTCTAGATGGTAGTTAATAATTTTTAGGAAAAAGAAAATTTTAGTCTGCTAAATGCTTGAATAATTATGAGGGGAAAAAAATACAAAGGGGGCACTTTTCCATGCTGGCCATACTTCCACAGATTTCTCAGGGGGTAAAGACTGGTTTTCAGGAGTAGTACCTAACAATAACAAAAGATTATTTTCCAGTGACAGAGCTCACGTTCTAGAAAATAGAGCTCCATATGCCCTGCTACCCCAGAGTACTAGTCCAGAAGAGAGACAATGGAAGACAGGATGAATCAGGTGTTCAGATCACTCTGCACAATCACCTGTCCTGAACATGTATCAAGAGAATACACAGACACTTCAGAAATGAGTAAATTTACTTGTAAACTCATCATTTTTCTTCTATCCACGAGTTACAGTCTGATGCTTTCTTTCAGAAGGACAAATGTACTGGCTTTAAACTGTGCGTTTTATACACTATTCAGATCTTATCACTACATATGGATCCCTAAAAACAAGTCAGGAGAGGGCATTGTGACTGACAGTCAACAAGCACTGAGCTCCTGAGCAGTCCACAGATGGGTTCTCATGGACAATGGAGGGTTACTGGTCAAAGACACTACCTTGAATATGATTTTGTATACTGCCCTTAGAATATGTTGGGCCTCCGTTTGAGCTGTACAGAAGCTACAATTTTTCCTTAGCCTCCCTAACATAAGACATTAACATCTGGGAACAATCACACTTTATCTACTATGTCAATACAAGGGGCTATATGGGCAAGGTTTAGCCCACAGTGGCTACTTCAATGCTGCTAACAGGTCCATCACTTATTACTAGCCAGGGGTGTCAAAAGCACATTTCCCCAGCAGGCACAAAAATATCTAGAAAAAGTGATTAATCACACTGAAGGTTACGCATTATCAGTGCTGCTCAAAATAAAGAGATACCACTCTCTCAGGACTTTCCGATTTGAAGATGCTCGTTCTGAAGGTGAAGATTGAACCATAAGCTACAAATGCTCACCACTTATCCAACATATTCAATAAGACACAGATATTTTACTCTGGCTAGTAGAATTAAACACAAAGGCTGATCAAAGTAGAAACTATTAGACAAACAGGACTATGTGTACAAAGCATCAACTGTGCAGAGAACCCATCCATTGAAAAACAAGCTTGCAGGGTGGAGGCACATGCCTTTAACTCCAAGATCTGAGAGGCAGAGGCAGGTAGATCTTTGGGTTGGAGGCCAGCCTGCTGTACAAAGTTAGTGTCAGAATGGTCAGGGCTACACAGAAAAACTCTTTCACCAAACAAACAAAAAGAAAAAGAAAACACAGATGCTCACTGAGAGGCAGATTGCTGAATCTCACCAGAGGACACTAAGTATATCTAGTTCTGGAATGTGTGCATCTAAGCCATTCCTCATATGACTTCCATGCAACAGTAACATGAGATTCTCATGGGACCTGGGGGACCTGCACTCACTGAAGAGTGAATATATATCACTTTGACACACCAGTTACTACACGAAGCCCTCGTGGGCTCATACTATTAGAAAACCCTGGGAGAACTCCTAAGTAAGCCACCTTCACAGCACTTCAGTCACTGTTTCAATATTTAAAAACCCAGGCATTCACCAATGTCATACTGATATGGTGAGTAGCTTAGAAAACAGAACAGAGGGGCTGGAGAGATGGCTCAGAGGTTAAGAGCACTGACTGCTCTTCCAGAGGTCCTGAGTTCAATTCCCAGCAACCACATGGTGGCTCACAACCATCTGTAATGAGATCTGGTGCCCTCTTCTGGCATGCAAGCATAAATGGAAGGAATGTTGTATACATAATAAATAAATAAATCTTAAAAAAAAAAGAAAACAGAACAGAAACTGAAATTCAAGAAACCTCAACTTTATATATAAACACCTGGATACAAAGGAGATGTTTTCCTCTAAAGAAAAGCATGGTATAATAGCACATGTTTTGGTGGCTTTCTTCAGCATTACAATCTTGGCTAAGCTGCATGAGCACCATAGTCTCCACACTCTTGGGAGATGGAGAGTAGTATGTGAGTCTGAACTATGACTGCATCATGCTGATCCCAAAACTTCTCTGGTTACTTGAGGGTAAAGAGCATGGAGTTCAAACAGAGGAGAACCCAACATGAGTTAGAACAACTCAACAAGGCAGCAACTAAAGGCAGGGTTTCAGAGGAGCTCTGAGAAGTGAGAATTGGTAAAAACCAGCCTGAGAGCTGCCATCAGGATGAACTGAAGCAGGGAAAAGAGATGGTGAAAGATCATTCCAGGGAACGGGAAGACTTAAGAGTAGCTTCCAGATCGCACAGAAAATAGTGAGCACATGAAAAAACACACTCGAGAGTTCATGTTAAGAATGCAAAACCTATCTAATTGAAAAAAGAAAAAATAGAAATATGAATATAGGCAAAAATTGTGCAATCTACTTCTGGAAAATGGTCTGCTTTGCCTCTTGGAGAAATCTGGGCCAAATTGAGGATACCAGCTGTTATCTGATATTTTTGCAAGAACCAAATGGGGGCAGGGGAAGAAGTAGCCTACTGCCTGCCCATCATCCTTCCCGAACTTCAGAAAGTTACAAGTAGCAGATGTCACAGTATAAAAGCCACAAGGTATTACTGTCCTCTCTTGTACACTCAGTCCAAGCAGTTGAGCCCTAAGGAGAGAAGGCAGGACCATGGGCAGTTGAGTCCTAAGGAGAGAAGGCAGGACCATGGGCAGTAGAGAAGCAGCTGTCATCAATGGTTTCTGGTAAAGACTGAGTCCATTTGCCTTATGGTGACCTGCTTTCTCTGCATTTCTACCTTTTTCTGGATCTTGGAGCATGCAGGATGTATAGCAAAAGAAGTGACTCACTAAGAATGAAATAAGGGTGATTATTTCTGGAATGAGGAAAATGGTCATTTGTTGAGATGAGCCATCCCAATCATGTTTCATTTTCTTTTTAACAACAACTTGGGCTCTCAGCACTAAGAGCAATTGATTTCCAGGATTGCTGGTCATTTAAGTTAAGGAAGAGGAAGCCTACAAAAATCCATAGGACACAGAACACATAAAACAGCCTGGAGATAGCCAGATAGTGGGCACCATTGCTAAGGGCATTGCATTATCACTATTAGAAGACTGAGCATTTGACACAGAGAAAGATTAAGCAGGCAAGTGTGAAGAGAGTTAGGGGGAAAAAGCAATTCAGGTTTTAAAAAAAAAGGATCAAAACCAACTTTTTATCATCTTAAATTTCTCTAAGATTTTTCTTAGAATTTTGGCAACATAACGATTGGTTCCTTTGGTCATTACAGGGTGAACTTTCTCCCATTTTCTTTATTAAAAACGCCCAGCATTCTTGGACATCTTACATCAAGTATATTTGGAGGCCATCATCCAGTTTCGTTTAGATGAAAAGTGCTGACAGGAATTTCTCCTATGGGCCAATAAATATAAAGAATGAGGTGTCAAAACGACCCAGGGCTACAAATCACCTTAGCTGACAATCCTAGGAGAAGTCACTTTAAGCACGAAGATGACACTGCGTTTCAAGACACCTCAAAAGAAAGGGGAAGAAAAGAGCAAAACTCTTCTAGACAAGTCTCTAAACAAGACGGATGGTGCAGTCAGCCTTGAGCGACCTCTCCTCACCTCTTAGGCTCCAGTTTCGGCTGGCTTCTTATATCACGGCAGAAAATAGGTTCCAACTTGAGCCAATTGCTAGAGATTGTCTGGAACACTATTTTAAAATATATTTGGGAGCCATACCTGGATTCATCGAGAAAGTGTATCAAGATTGATATGAGAGGTTCACGCTGGGCAGGAGGGAATACACTGATGCTCCAAGAGCCAATGATTCGCTAGAGGCAAGGCCTCTCTAATTTGCTAAAGAAAAAAAAATCTATGCTGGAAACTGGATCAACTTCTTACCTGGATAATTCAGGTAAGGATTTATTTCAAAATGTAAAGCTGCAGAAAAGTAGCCATAAAATAACACTGTCCATCTTCAAAGGCAAAACGACCTATGTGCCATGGGAGCTGCCTTAGGGCCTGTCTTCTCAGAAATCTGCTAGGACGGAGTCAAGTGAAAGCACCACTACCAGATCTAGCTTGCGTAACCACTAATAGTTTTACATTTTAAACTAGAAAAAATAATACTTTATTATTCACAAAAAAATTTCACATGAAATTAAAGTTTTGGTGTTTATAGAAAAAGGCTGTATTAGATCAACTACAAACCACAGTCACTTTCTTGTGTCAGGAGCAGAGGTGAGAGCCCTGAGTGAGTCTTACTGGCTTGCAAAACCTCAGGCATTTACTGGCTTACAAAACAAGTCCAACAACTACTGTCTACACAATTTCAAGAATCCCTTGAGCAATAGGACAAGGATTCTCTCTATGAGAAGTACTTAATGTAGGGGGTTTCATGCAGTATTTATCTAAGAGCACTGCTTCTGTCTGGTAATATGTGTCTACATAGAATACTTACAATCATAGCTGCCTCCTTTGTGCAATAACCCCCAAAATATTATGCTGTGTCTCCCAGAGAAATGTTTGTGGGACCCAAATGTAAAAAGAACTACAAATAACCCCTTAAAAAAAAACCTCCTTTTTCTACAATTAGATTTAAGAAAAATGCAAACATACTTTTATTGTTTTGGTTTGAAGTCTCAATCCGTTCAGAGTGTTGATAGCTTTCTCTGCATCCTTGGGGTCAATGTAGTTCACAAAGCCGTAACCCAAGCTCTGCCCTAAGAAGAAAGAGGAAAAACATGTTAGTTCAACCTACTGGTAGGAGCAGATTGGTTTGGGTACAGGTTCCTGTCATTCACATCCAAATACGTTCTCAACAGAAAAGGAAACTCTTAATTCTTTCAAAGATAAAGACGTAGTCTTGGTTGTTTTTTGTTTTGTTTTTTTCATCTCCTGTCCAGTCCAGTATCTTTGCAAATTTCCACATCAGTTAGAACTGAGAAAGTGGTGCTGCTTAAGAAACTGTACAGGCCCAGAGTCTCCCATCACACACCACATGCCTAATTCAGGGTGTGACAGCAGTCCCCCAAAACTGGGTGCACCTCTCCGCTGAGCTCCAGAAGGAACAGACAAAACCATGAGCTTCACTGTCCTTAAACGGAAGATAGCCAACAGCAATGAAGAAGCCATCAGTGTGTTTGAATCGTGCTGACACATTTACAGTTGTACTGTGCAGCTACAGTTACACACACAGTGAAGTGCTGAAGGTGGTGTGTATATGCGGGAATGAGCCACATAATGGGATTTTGGTCAGTAATGTTCTGCACACACAACGTTGCTCCCAGGAGAGTCTAATAAAACTGAAACACTCCTGTCATATAGTGACATCATTACTACAGTGACTTCATGGCACAATTCATAGTCATGTGCTTTTGACAATGTTGATGTAAACAAATGTAACTGACTGGTCATATGAGGATGCAGCACACAGTTTGTACAGTGATTACTTGATAATAGCTATTACTGATTAATGTATTTCCTAATATACACTTAACAATAAGCATTTAAAAGGTATGCTATACAAAAATATGCCATATTTTTATATACAGCCCCTCAAATACATCATTTGATTATGTATGCCAATATTTACATTAGATAATTGACCTGTCTCATCTGAGCTTGTATAAGAGTACCGAATGACAAAATGGACAAAAGCACATCTCAGAATGAGCTGCCATTAAACAATGTATGACCACACTTATTTCAGAAGGGTATTTCTTCGAATAAATGCAACAAAATTTCTATAGTTATTGCCCTAATCTAAAAAGAATTATAGGAAAACAAAGGGATTTACACAGAGGACAGTATACATATGACAAGAAAAGACTTAAGGAAATAACAAAGCACAGAAAGCGTTTCACAAGAATAACTTCCAAACAACTCTGGCTTGTTGCACTGTGGTGTGCCCATCAGCTGGCCTCTCAGCTCTCATTCAGTGGCACCCTATTAGGAACCAGGCAGGCACCATGCAGGGCGAAGCAGACCACAGCCCTATGTCATGTGGCGCTGGCTCCGTTTGAGAAGAGAGAGGTGACACGAGTGAAAAAATGTTCAGACAATGACACTACCTGGAAAGTACAAATGCTTGACTAAGACCCTGGTTCTCTAGCAGGTTCCTATTTGTTCCTGATGGCCCCCCAACTCCTACATGTTGGTATTAAAGACAGCCTCTCTGGTCACTCTAATGTGTGACTTCTTTTTTAATGAACAGATAAACACAGTAGGCCAAACATAACCTAGTAAGTATGAGAACTTGTAATGTATTATACTTTGGAGACCATGAAAAGAATTTGGGAAAACAGGAACTAATATAGTCTCTCTTACCAAGAAGTGTTTTTCCTGTATGCAAAAACAACAAACAGAGGGGTGGGCTTGGGGTATAGGGTAGTAGTGGAGACATTGACTAAGATGTGCAGGGCCCTGGATTAGAAGATCGGCATCTAGAAAACAAAGAATTAAAAGGGAGAGCCAAGAATGAAGTAGGCTCTTTTGTTTCCTCAGCCTCTATTCATTTTTTTAAATACATGCACCAGACACACATGTTCATACTCTGATGCAGTCAAAAAATTCACCCACATAAAATAAACCTTCAGAAAAAGATCATATGTCAAACCACTATAATTTCAAGCCTTCAGCTTTTTCCCAAATTGAGAAGCATTTGTCACATGTCTACTGTGTATGTGTGGAGTGCCCTCATAGGAGAAGTGCTGTGACTCCCCTGTCACTGAGCAGAATTCAAGTTGGCAGAATACAAAAAGAATCTGCACAAGAGAACAGCTCATGACGGAAAGAATATGAGGTTTGAAGACCGGCAGGTGAGATCCTGTCTCCTCTCTGCCATCTACCAACGTGTGACTTTGAAGATGTTACTCAACCTTGAAGAGGAAGATGACCCCTACACAACTAGACTGTTAAAACAATGATGACGACGATACTCATTAAGGATGAAAGTGGACATCCCTGTCAGAAGGCAACAGAAGGGGAAAGAAAAGACACACTGTACACTGATGACTTTAAGGATATTCATTTGGGGTTATATCAGGAAGGAACTAAAATAGGGCGGAAAAGAAAAGGCCGACAAGCATCATACTGCGTAGCTTTGCCGCTCTACTACGCGATGATAAAATTAAGCAGTAACTGCCAACAAGAAGAATGTAGCTCTCTTTTCTACAGGCAGTTTCTCCATCAGCAGCTTCTAATCACCTTACTGTTTCAACCTCAGCTGCATGGTAGAATCACTCAGAGATCTTGGGAAGCCTGAACCCCACACTCCAAAATCCTAACTTATTGGTTGGTTTGAAGCACAGATTTCAACTTTCCCAAAGTTTGGTGACTTGGGGTACAGCCAGGCTGAGAAACATGTTTTTGGCTTTTTTTAAAAAAGTATTTATTTGTGTGTATGCACAACTTAGAGGACTGAGTCAGTTTCCTCCTCCCACCATATGTGTGCTCCAGGGACTGAACTCAGGTCAGGGATTTGGCAGAACCTCCTTTACTTGCTGAGTTGAGTCTTCCTACTGACCAAAGAAAATAAGATTTAAAGGTGAGTCTTGAGGTACACAGAACATCTGGGAAGATATGAGGAGGCCTGAGTATATGAAATGTCCCCACAGGGAAGACACCATTTTACAGATGTAGTTGAAGAGATTTATGATGGTCTTTTATTGCCTACTATTTCAAGAAGCAGTTCACTGCCTCCTGAGTTGGGTCTTGGGCAGCCATGCTTCTAGGCTCAACGCTGCGCAGGGAGAAGCCTAGCCCACTTGTTAGAGCTAACCAGTTCCCAGGCTGCCTGCAGTCCTGACTCCTAGCGTGCTGTAGGCAATGGAAGGTTCGCAAAATAAAACCAGAAGAACTTTAAATGGTGCCATTTATTTTACCAAAGATATAAAGGTCACTATTAGAGAGTGCACATTCTTTGAATCTGACCTGACACCCAATGCAATCTGGCCAGCTACAATGATGAATAAAATTCTCACTACTATTGACTATATTGAAACACATATTTATCTCCAAATAACCTCTTCCCCTTGTAAAGTTTCTGATCTGGCATGATTGAGAGGAGTGCCATCTGCCAAGTAAAATGTGTCCAAGGTAAGTGGATTTTCCTATTAGAACTAAAACATGTAAGGCTTATCTGATACTAAAAGGTACATTCTTAAGTCCACTGTTTAGCGCAACAAACTAAAATATTGGGGTGCTAATACAGGAGACAGCTCTTATCCGAGAAGCTTCTATTTTCAGCAGACAGTGATTAACACAGAAACCCACGATTGGTAAAGGTGCAGAGAACAAGAGACTGCCGAATTCTCTGCTCTAAATAGGACATCTATAACATACCCTCCCCTCTTCCAAGGCTCAGGGGTTATTATGGAACAAAGAGTGCAAGAGTCAGTGACGGTGGATAGCTACAAGGAAACTGTTTTCCAAACACAGCAGGGCAGCTGAACATATGAAATCAGTGTTTGTTAAAGGGCGCACAAGAGCTGTGCAAGTTGAGGTCAGACAGCATCCCAGCACAGAGCGGAGTGGAGGCATGAGGTCCTCCCCCAGGGAAAGAGTCACTGACAAATGATAGCTGCTAGAAGGGGGGGGTTGATTTTCTTCAAGAGCGTTGTCTTGGTAGGTCTCCCAAGCTCCACGCGAAAGCCACACATTCAAGAACAGGTGGGCAGCACAAACTGAACTTGAGCTTTTTAAAAAATTGACACAAACTTGGGTGGGTAGAGAAGTGAGTGGTCACTTAGGAGGAGTCTGAAGGAGTCTGAAGAGGGAGCAAATATGATCAAAACATACGTATGAAATTAGAGTGCTAGGCACCGTACAGATTTCCACTATGGAGTGCATTAATTACCCAAGTCAGCAAATACTTACTGAGCCTAAGGTAAACAAAGGCATCATAGATATGGACAGAGACTTCCCATTGTTCCCAGGCAGTTATGTGGTAATTTACTGCTCAGTAATAAACTCACAGTTTTCACACAAAGGCAAGAATAGAATCCAAAGCTTGGCAATCAGCTTCTACAACATAAGAAGCAAGGGATAAAGCAATGAGGCTAGGTGCTACATGTGGGACAAAGAGGCTGTGGTCTTTCACTCAGCTACACGGGTTGTCTTCAGCACTAGATATTTTCTGACAGGCTTCATATATATATGTGCATTATTAATAATTTATTGGTTGCCTACTGTCTCCTTTCTGTCGATTCTAGCAAATAACAGTTTATTCTTTATGTCTATGCCATTTTTTTAAAATTATTTATATTGTATTTCTCGTTACAAGTTCCTATTTAAAAAAAAAAAAAACAATAGCAAACCAAACACCAAGGAAAGAAAACAACTGAAAACCCACTGAGTCAGGACTTACTCCCCAGTCACCTACCAGCAGGAGCTACAATGGATGGACTTAGTCTCTCCATTCCTGTACTCCCCAGTCACCCACCATCGGGTGCTATAATGGATGTACTCAGTCTCTCCATTCCTATACTTCCCAGTTACCCAACAGCAGGAGCTACAATGAATGGCTTGGAAGCCAAGCACCTTTCCCTGTATCAGCCAAATGTCCCAAGTGACTCTGAATTTAGAATGTGTGCACTGTTTATCCCCAAACCAAAAATCAGTCTTTGAAAAACTCTTACAAAGCTGCACATTTAAATTTGAAGTATGATAATTATGGAAACCAACATAATTAAGAAAAAAGTTTCTAAACAACAACAACAAAAAAAAAAAAAAAAACCAGAACTGGCATCACTTGTTCCCAGCTATCATCCCACACTACCTGCGTCCATATTCTCTCAAGGGTTTAGGAACTACTAAGCCAAGTCTTGGACCGAAGAGCATGGCAAGACTTCTAGAACTATGCTATGGGAACAGCTTGGATGGACAGTTATGCAGCCTCTCAGAGGAGTACTAAACTCTCTGAACAAATACCACACCCCAGCAAATTGTGGGTGTCTTTTTAGTTGCATTCTTTTTAAATTGAGCATACACATCATAGAAAAGGATCCCTTCCTTCACAAGGTAGGGGAAAAAATGTGTCTAAAATGCAATTGGTACAAGAGCAAGCTACTAGAAACATGGTTAATGACCTGAGGCATGGAGCTGAAACACTCCAGCAGGCCCTGGCAGGGACAGAGGACCACACCATCAGGGTTGGGGTGGGGTTGTCACAGAAAGAAGAGCTAAACATGAAGAGAATCTGTTTAGTATTAAAGTGGTATTGAGGGAAACACAGCAAATGCCAACTTCTCCCAAACTGTGTATAATTCAAAGCAGCAGCCACTCCCTAGTCACCGACATTGCTTTTAACAGCATACTCTAATTAAAAACTTAATTGCATATTTTAATTAAAAATACACAATCTTCTGGACCCATTTTATTCAAAGGTCACTTTATTTACTTTTTTATTCTATTTCAAATTACTACCAGTGTTCAAAATATCAAATTACCCCCTTAGGTCTAAAACTAAAGGCAATAGACTACCATAAGTCTTGATTAAAAACCTGGCACGTTAATTTTATCCAACCAATATTAAATGAGACCTTTCTCAATAAGAATTTGTGGAGAAGAGATACGTGTAAGTATTTCTTGCCTAAACTAAGCATCCATTCATTCACTATCAAAACCTCCATTTTGCTAGGCCCTAGAGTAGGCCAAGGTGAGGCAGGGTTCCTCCTCTCCTGCCTCCATTCTGAGAAGAGACAATGAGTACGAGTCAAATAAGAATAAGGAGAAACATCACATGGGGTGAGAGTGGGGAACAGAGGGTTGGCACTGCTGTTTAAACACAGCGGCGTGGGCCTATCCTGATGGCAGTGTGTGAAGCAAGACCACTAGGATGTGGGTCCTGGACCAGGAACCAAGATCTGAGAGCTGACATCCATCAACATGCTGCCCACTTGTTCAGATAGTTTACTGCCTCTTTCCTCAGTCAGACATCATTTGTTATTAATTTTCTGACTTAGTTTACTGCTTCTCCACTATTCCTGATTAATCACCCTGTTCCCTAGGCTCTGGAATCTAAGATAGCAGCCATCCTCCACTACACTTATATAGATGGTCTTCCTAAAAATCAATCTGACCATGCCGTTTCCCGAGAGTGTCACTGGCTTCCTGATGACTTCCACCAGAGCTTTGCTTCTGTTGGTGCTACAGATATGCCCTACTGTGCACTCAGGTGCCACTGCTGGAGTACACTTACAGAACTGGATTACTCAAGCAGACCTGATACTATCTGTAACAGCATTTCCTGCTACCACGTGCCTGCATCCAATACTTGGTGTCCATCATTCCTCTCCAACAGTCCCCATACTATGGCCTGATTTTACCGTGTGTGCATGTGTACGTGTGCGCGCGTGCATACACAAGCCAATTTGGATGGGCACTGGGATAATCTGAATATAGGCAGATTGTCCCACTTTGGGACTGAGCAAGGCAGGACAAGTTGACCTCAGTTCCTGACAAGGCCCTACCACATACTATTTAGTAAATAAATGTTCAGTGAGCCAAGGAGTGAGCAAACCACAAACAGATGAAGGAACCAAGAGTAGTGTCTGCATTCCGGGATCATGTGGCTTATGGTGGAGCTGCTCTGATGAGCACGTTCCCCTGCCCCTGTCGTGTACCAGATGGATCCCAGAACATGGAGATGAGATGCTCAAATGCTACAGTGTTCTGTCTTCATGAGGGAATCATATGAGCTATTTTTTAAAATAGTTCATGTAAAATTTCTCATATGAAAATTTTCTATAAATACCATTAAAATGAAATCTCAATTTAAAAAATAATGTTATATAGAGTAATTTGATAGATTTACATAAATCTGTTTCACAAATCTGTAAGTATGAATTATGGGATGTCAGCATATAATTTTGTTGAAAGTGCTTTTTCACTAATATAATTAAGTCTGCCGAGACTATTCATGAACGAGTCAAATAAAATGCAGAGTGAATTCTGTAAAAACCTGGTAGTTGAATCAACAATAAAAGGTGACTACACTGATTGATGTGTATCTATTATTTCATTTAGAGCAGTAGTAATGTTTTATGAAATAACAGAATAAAAGAGACATGGATCTTTTTTAAATCCCAGAGTTACCAGAAACAGGTTACTGATGGTTCTCTATTAAGCTTACAACCTGAAGTCTAACAATGAAACATTTGGGGAGAAAAAAGAAAAAGAAATATTTGTGATCTCTGAGCAGCGCCTGTATAAAATTGACTATCTTAACTTAAAAAAGAGTAAGAGACAAAAAATAAGATATGGAAAATTTGATTTGTAAGGAGGAAATTTTTCTTTTTAATAAAGACCAGTTCTCTCATTGTGCCACCCTTCTCCCTTTCTCCTCCCAGTACACAATCGAGTTGCAAATATGTTGTCTTTCCTCAGATGGACTTTCTGTTCCTGGGCACCCATCATGTGTGTCTGTTCAGACAGGCTGTGCACTACAACTCTGGCACCATAGTGGCATAATCCAGACTTTACCAGCTTTCTTAATAGTTGAGTGCATGGCACCACACAGAAGGGGAAAGGGGAGAGAGAACCTTGAGAGCAGAGGGATACAAGCCTTCCTGGTCACATTTCTCTCCAAACGTCCAGCCCCTTCTTAGCTTGAATCTCCTCCAGTTAGTTATTCCATCTGAACAACTCACTAAGTTGGGTCAGCTCCTCCTTGCTGCCCTCTAATGAATAAGATCAGTGGAGAGGCGACGCTGGCAGGATCCTGTTACTACAGTCCAAGCCAGCTATCAACATGAGGAGCAATCTGACCAACTTCCCGAAGGATATTACCAGGATAGAAAATTCAACCTAGATGCTCACACAATGCAGAAAACAGACGGGTTGCTCCAAAACTCATATTTTCCCCAAATGCTAATTAATAAAGCTGGCCCAGGACTCAAAGGACCTAATACCTTAAATGGCTTTGGAATATCAGATCTATGGAGATCATAAGGAAAGAGTTTAAACTGAAACTTTTCTGCTGAAATCAAAGTTGTAAGTAGTGATTATTTGGTAAATATTACCTAAACAGCCTAATTCTATGGGGAGCGTCTAATGTCCTCTGCACCAAGGCATTTTCTCTGCGAGTTAATTTTAATGGGCACATCTGTCCTGATTATACAACTAGTAAAGCTCTATTTCCTACAGTACCAGTACCAGTAATTATGAATTTGCTGGCAATGCAGTGTGACCTTGCTTAAGTTGGCCAAAGTGTGGGTTCCTAATACATCATCCTTGCAGACAACATTAAGGACTCCCACACAATTCAATCTTAGGTTATCGAGAACAGAGAATATTAAATCCTCTAAATTTTCAAGTGCTCCACCAGGTCCGACGACTGTCTTGCATCCAATACAAGAAATATTGGGGCAATTCGGCTTAATCTAAAGGGGGAAAATATAAGTGGATTCCTCCCACTCCATATCTTAAGAAGAAACTCGTGGAGCAGGTTCTCCAGTGTGGAGAACCTCTCTCCCTGGTTCAGGTAACTGCCCAGAAGAAGCATCAGCAGCCCCACCTTCAACTAGTGTGGCTGCTGTGATGTGAGCAAAAGCCAAACACTGGCAGGGAGCCAAAAGCTCGGCCCCTATAGTTCAAAGTTAGGACCTTAACAACCCTGATCCAATGCCAGATCTACTCCTAGTTAAAGGCCTGGGTCTCCCGCAATAGTCTCTCCTTCATTATAATCAACATATGTGGGCCTCCATTCACTCATACACTGACGGGCTCTGCTTTGCCCTGAGCCTGCTTTAAAAAGCAATGGGGTTGTTCAACTCAATACCATTTGAGATGAGGGCAGAGGAGCTCCGTTCCTCCAAAATAGTGTTGTGGTAAAGCAGGAAACCAGTTGACAACTGTGGTAGTAAAAAGGGCATCTGCTGCTGCTTGCACTGCCAGCTGGTGCCAATCTTCACACGGGTGCATGCACACACTCACACAAAGACACCCGTAAACAGTATGCCGAGAAGCAAAGCCGCTTTCTTAATAATGTGGCTTTTACTTTCTGCAAGACAGCATTTTCATTAGAAATTGCATTTAAAAAGCCAGAGACCCTCAACACTATACCTAGTAGAGCAGCCTTTCAGACATTATGTCAGCCTTGCAATCTATTAGGAAGCCTGTTTTGTCCAAAATTTCAAAGAGAAACATTTGATATACAAACTATGGAAGAAACATTAGCTGATGCAAACCCTACCAGGACTATATGATAAAAGAGTCTTGTGAAGATAAATTTTCTTTTTGCACACATACTTTTTAAGGATATCTTCTTCTTACTCAAAAACTTCAACATCCTAAATTTTCCACTGTGGAAAGGTCAGTAAGTTTGAAGGTCAAAGTCCATTCCCAATAGCCTATAAGTATGTTTACCTACCTGGAAGCAAAGAATACTATACTGACTAACAATACTCTGGAGGAACTAATGGGTCTTGCATTACACAGAGTCATCATATTTAATTCTACGGGTACATATTTATAGACATTTTACAGACACAAGTATGGAGGTTCAGGGGTGGTAATTAACTTGTTCAGAGATAGATAGTAAATCAGTCTGATTTCAGAGCCAGGGCTGGCTGGTCTTCCCAAGCCCAGCTTCTCCAAGTTCACTGCTGTCAGTGGAGTTTGGGAGTGACTATGAAGCAGGGTCCTGTGCATCCAAATGTCACAACTTTCTAGCCAGAAAACTTATCTCCAAATACACCTGCATTTGATTTCTTGTACTTTGTTGTATATTCAGCTGACTGAAACTTCAGTTCTTTCTTGATCCATCCAAAAGATCACATACAAAAGGGAGATGGGTAAAAGAAAACCTGAAAGGAACAGCATCTTGCAGGTGCAGAAACCACTTATGCCCTCAAAACAAATCCATCATTATAACGCAGATAGATCAAAGATATCTGCATTATCACAGGATTCATCTTAAACGAAGCTTCATTTACATACTCCTCTTCCAGAAGCTCAGAAAGCAATTCTTATAACTAAAGCCAAACATGCTTGTTACTGCCAAAACTGTCTCCCACACAAGATACTTCTCTCCTCAGCAGATTGCTTGAAATGCTTTCATACTCAGAGTGTGGTTTTCTAGCTGTAGGAAAGAAAGTGGAATCAATACCGCATGGTCTCTAACCCTGAAAATGCTTAAAAATGTAAAGCCCCACCACAGGTGGAAGAGAAGCAGGTACCAGAAATGAACTAGGAATAGTATGGTCAATCACTGGAGTTTTATGCTTAACCAATAATTAACGTGAAAAGCTGAAGACTAGTGTTTCAATAGAGATGCATTTTGGGGTTTTCATGTCAAAATAAACAAATAAATAAATAAAAAGGGGGGTATATCCAGAGGAAGATGAGCAATTTGTAGAGAAGTGTAAAAGATCTGATCAGGACAAAAGTATACCACAAATTAAGGCTGCAAAGGCAAGAGAACTGCCTCCCCCTGAAAACAGGGCCTGACCTAGGAGAGGTTTAACTCCACAACACAGGGCTGACCACTCACAGAGGCACTCAGGAAAGACACCTGAGAGCAGCCTGCCTTCAGCAGTCACAGGGGAAACGCCAACCTAAGATACAAAATCCCTAAGAACCCACCCTTCTTCTACAGTCTTCATGAGCTTCCCAGGCATGCATGAGAACCTCTCACTCATCTGGATGAACCACATGTTCCACAAGCCTCCTTTCACCCAGTATTCAATTTCTGGACCTGGTGCCCTGCCCTGCAGCAGGCCAGGATAGGAATCCCATTCTTTCCCAGGAGGGTATGCAGCTCTGTGCGTGATAACAAGGAAACGCTGACCTATAAGTGCCTGGAGATTAACACTGCATCGAAGCTGGGCAGCTATTCTCATCGCACAGCCAACAGAGATAGACAACCCCATCTCCAAAGTCTATGATGGCTGCCCTGGGTAGACTTACATCTCCTTCCTATCGACGTGAAAGTGCACGGATGTGAATGCTGAGATGCTAGTCTGAATGGGCAGAAAGTGGGAAGAAATTTACCACAGGACAATTGATTTTGATACTGCATATAGGAGTCATAAGATTATATTTAACCTATGCCTGAGTTTATCACAGATAACGAAGTTAACAAAAGTTAGAGAAGGAAAGAGGCAGTGTCACTGTGGAAGGAATAATCGGTAATATCATACAACTAAAAGGAAAAATTTCTATAAAGTGACCTCTACAAAGAGTCATGTACCTAAGGATAAGTGCCCACTTTAGTTACTTTTATTTCAGAAAGAGCAGAATTCAATTAGTGATATTTTTAGCAAAGACAGAGATTAAGTTTCCCAAGGACTGCCATTGTCCTTACTCAAAGATCTAGGCATAAATAACAAGATTTTCCTTCTTGTATGGAACATTTTGCTTAGTTTATATTTGATCAACAAAGACAGTTAACATTTTCAAATGTATAAAAAACATTTTTCCTCCTTTAAATTTAAAACAGTCACACAAAAGCACTGAACTTTTTATCTAGGAGAAATCCCCCAACAGAACCATTATGTTTTGTCAGGCTGGGGTATAAATACTGAGTACAAGAAAACCAATTTAAATATTGCAGACACGGCCTTTAGGACCTCAAGAAAGCTGTTTCTGCAGCCGTAGAGGGGGAACAACCTCAGTGGATCACAACTGATGGGGAACCGGCAGCACTCACAAACTGGAAAGCCTGTGGGTCAGACGGATTCATGGCCACAAATTCAGTCAACAAAGTACCCTGACGGAGATAAATACACATTCTGTTTTTGCTGAGGGGCAAAACTCAGACCACATGGCAGTATGCCCATCAATTAACAGATGGCTTCTGAGGAGAAACCCCAAATGGGGCAGCTCCTACGAGGGCACTCACATCACCCATTGTGCATTTCCGCCAAATCACCAACTTAAAAGTTGGGAAGACGAGGTACTGTCAACCTCAAAGAAACCGAAAATTCACACAGATGCTGTAATAAAGAAACAAATACTCAGAAAACGATGACTCATTAGGTCACAGAGTAGTGTGGCTCTGTCTGCAGCAGCATCAAAGTAAATCACCCTCACTGAACTGGAAAAGCAGAAGCTTGCTTGCCTTTTAGTCATATGGTGTCAGTGAAATATTTAATCTCATGCCCAGAAATGTAGTGTACGCAACCACTGCTGGCAATTCCAGCCACATCTTCCCAGTGAAGCAGGAAAATTCTGAACACAAAAGTAATCTTTCCTACTGCTGTGTTATCATTTCACATACGGCCATGAATCTACAAGAGGGCAGAAATTAAAAGGGGCTTATACATGATTACTTACATTTTAAGCCATCTTAGGTCATGAAATATAGTGCTTCTGATCACCTGACACTAGAGAAGACGTGGTTTATTTATTCTCTGTGCGATGTTTTGATGAAATCAGATGAAATATTAAGAACATCTGAAATAAGACAATTTCTGTGCCAGCTATTTGGACCACATCATATATGCCTACTCTGCAAAAATATCTCAAGACTGGAAACAAAGATGGGGGTTTTCTAGGGCTAGGAGCGTAAGGCTATCTGCTAAATAGCCTTATGAACTTGATACCTAGATTGTTTAGTGCATCGCACCTATGAACAAAAGCCAAGGGTGTCTCTAATGCTTGTGCCCACAATGTCCCCACCTGCTTTACCCTCATCAAATTATCTTCCAAAAATACATTTAGCTATTATGTTATGCTAGAGTGACGCTAGTTAAAGAATTTTCTTACATGTAGAATCACAAAGCATTAGTTGTTCAATTATTCAAGGAAAACACAAAGTAAACTTAAAGAAATTAAGTTTTCACTAAATGCCAACATTTCAGCTCTTCCCTAACTCAACATAACCTCTGGTGTCAAGCAACTTTCTGGTTTTGTTGCTGGCAAATTCTTGCTTGCTATCTAATGAAGGAGCAGGAAAAATGGTAAAATGGTCTTTTTTATTTAGGGGTGACAGAATTATTTTGTGATGCTACCTGATCACTTATTAATTCAGCCTATTCTCAAATACAATACAGACTGCGAAGTACTTATTCTAGGTTCCTTAGTTGACAACATTATTATATTAAGGTATTTCATTTACCTTACAGACTATTTAATTTTTCTCAAGCAAGATACTATCTAGCAAATAAAAAATATACATATACACTGACAAGGATCTGAACGCAAAAACCCACTTAAAGCCTATTAGGTTCTTTATCTACACCCACACCCAAATTACAGCCAATATAAACACAAGGATGGAGAACTGTATCATGCTTAAAACTTGTCTGACACATATATAGATGTGACTTATTCGTGCATTCAAATTTTCAGATACTTCTCAAATTATTTGAGATGAAAATATTGTTGATAGTCACCAATGTTTTGTCTATTTTTGATTTTGAAACAGTGTCTCACTATATAGTCAAGGATGGCCTTCAATTCAAGATCATCTCTCCTCTGCTTCTTATGCTGAGGATCACAGTTGGGAGCTACCATGGCCAGCAGCAGTATTCTTTGTAAGGGAGATATTTTAACTCTACAGAATATGACAAATTAAACCTTTATCAATTCAACTATGCCACAATACTTAACAATTTGAATGTAATTTCTTCCACTCATTACAACATGAATATTAACCCAGAATTTCTTCTCTTTCTTAGATAGTCTTCAGAAGTTCAGCTAAACAGAGAAACAAAAGAACTAAAAGTAATCTCAGTCATCAAAATTTATCCAAAGATTGTCCTAAATTGAATGTAGAATCTTACCACCAGAATACAATCACTTTTTAGTACTGATTGTTACCCCCAAACACTTGAGGTAAAGAAAGTATTAAAAAAAAAAAAAAACTAAGAACCCGACTCATTAAGCGACTAGGAGCTAAGACAGGTCCACCATCTTCCTCCCACCCCACCCCAGAGACAGTCTCTCTATATAACAGTCCTGGCTGTCCCGGAACTCGCTCTGTAGACAAGATTAGCCTTGGACTCAACAGAGATACATCAGTCTGTGCCTCCAGAGTGCCAGCATCAAAGGAATACATGAGTTTTATCTTTTAAGTGAAGAATTTATCACCTAATTAAGGCTTTCTGCAAGATTCTTTTCACTACCTCCCAAAGTTTGGTGTCATCTTTGCCAGGCTTCCTATGCTCCAACCCTCACTGTATTTTCAGGTAAAGCCACCAGGACAAATATCTAATTCCTTTAAGCTTCCACAAACTGCAAGTTATCGGCATAACATTGACTGAATTTATTTTTAAACAGTACACTTAGCATTCTGCAGTAGAGACTTAGGAGGAATAAACACACTGCAAATAAAGATAAAATAAGACAAATCTTTTCCAAGAGAACTCAAACCTGACACAAAGAAGGGGACAACTGTGGTGAGCTGAGCTGAACACAATTATATCACCTGCAGAGAAACGAAATTACACCAATGTCAGAAGACAGGAATTTTAGGCTTCTCTTGCTTGTAGGTTCTAGATTTCACACAGACACATAAAATCATGCATGTGTATATGCTATGAACACATAAACTCATCTAGTGGAATCAAGGAACTAAGGAGCAAAGGCAGCGAGGAAAAACGAGAGGTGGAACATGGGTGGAATATGCAGTTACATTGTATAATTATATGCAAATGTCCCTATGAAACCCAGTGTCATGTACAATGAATACATGCCCACTAAAACTTCTTAAACAGATAACAATGACATGTACCACAGAACCCAAAAGGCATGAAGTGCCTGAGTGTACACATGGCCACAGAAATGTTTTTATTAAATGAGGAATAAATAGGCAAAAGGAATAATAAAGGTAATTCACAAGTGAGTCTGTTTTACTACCAGTTAGGCAAACAATTGCTATAAGCAACAGAAATTGTAAAACTTCACTGACTTCTGAGCTTAAAAAAAAAAAAAAAAAAAAGCATACACCCTAAGTGACCTGCAAGTCTGAGGACGCCGCTGCTGCTGGTCTTCTCTGCCATTCCTCCGGCTGTTTTGCTCATATTCAAGGATGGCAGGCAATGATGCAGGCACAGTCATGTGGGGATGAGGGCATTCCGTGAGGTGACCTGGAAGGAACTACTACTGTTCCTCTTCTGCTCTGGCATCACTCTATCAGAATTTGGTTTCTTACAACACTAGGGACATGAAGCCAGTCCGAGGTGACTGAACACATCACACTGAAGAGTTCACAGGAGGTGAGCACACTGAGTTATGTATCAAATACACAAGCTACACAGTTACAAAAATTACTCTTACGATAAGATGACAAAGTAAATAAGCTTCCTTTAGGGGGAATTCAAAAGTGAACTCAGAAAACTAAACATGTGCATTACACAAGCACGTTTCATTACAGTGTAAATCAGGAGAACTACAGCTCGACTCTGGCTAATTAGCAAAAAGGAATTTACTGGAATAGACACAGGGGTGTTTGGAAGGAAGAGGAGGCAGCTATAAACCAGCCTCCAGAGTTAATGAGAAGTAAAAACCATCCTTTCAGACCAGACACAGAGTGTCTCCATCACAATCTCCTCCTGCCACTGACTCTTCAAATGCCTACACCAGTTAGGCCTGGGGGCTCTTGCCTGCAATTCCAGCATTCACTAGAGCTGGAGAGGAGAAGTGCTCAATATTGAGCCTCAGGCCTGCTAGACTGAGATAATGTCTTTAAAAATAAAGTAAGAAAAAGAACCTGAGTCCTGGGGCAAACTGCTAAGTGATCTTATTCCTTTACTGGCTTTGCTTTCTGTAGCAGACTCAGGGAGGAAATGCCCAGTTTCTAGCCTCACACCCATTAAACACAGAAAGAGAATCCACATACAGAGTGGTCCTAATAAAAGAATGAGACAATTTTCCCTTGAGCCACAACGGTCCTCACAAATCTTTCCATTTAAACCAAAAAGAATACTCCTGTCGCTGTTTACATAAAGGACTGCAACAAAAACAACTACCAGGTGGTATAATCAACAAGTCATTAGCAAACAAACCACACTAGACTGCTGCTACAGTCCAGTTTAGAACAGGGCACAGAAGCCTAGAATATTCTGAAAACTCATTATATGACCATTGTCTACTCTCTTCCTTACCCTAACCATGACCTTCCTTCTCTCTTCAACACATGGTCACAACATCCCATGAAGGAGGAAGGCAACAACAAAGATGTTCCCAACCAAAGCCAAACTTCTCCCACAGGCTAAACAACAGGTTCCTGGAGCCAGCAGCATCACTATCACCAGATGAGTACAGATGATAGTCTCAGCCACTGGACATCTTCCTCCCTGCTCAAGGTTAACATCTGCAAGACCCTGGTTTCAATCCCCAGCATTGGGGGGTGGGGGAGATTAACTCAAAATAAGATACTTTAACCATGAGAAACATTACATTTTTATTATTTGAACTTCATACAATAGGGTGGAAGTGTTCTGTTAAGACCCAACATATGCAATTGCGTTGAACTGTCACTAGCCAATTTCTGAATACAAGACCAGTCAGTCACTGGGAGTGGACTGATGTTCTGGCAGCAGCAGGCATGCATGCAGCTGATGCCAAATGGGAAAGCAGGAGTCCAAGGTATAGACCCAAGATATAAAAGGAAGACTGCTCTACTCAGAGACGCAAGTCAAGAAGGATGCAAAACACAGAAAACAGCTATTCGCCACTTTTTCCTAAGGTCACATATATCAGCATCTGCCTCCCAAAGTGGCTTCACGAAGACACTGAATTCCTAACTACAGGACTTGTTCCTACTGTCTGGGGGTAAGGGGAAATGGCTTCACTCATGGTTGAAAGGTGAATGGAAGGGTACTTGAAAAAGGGGGGTAGTAAATGGGAAAACCAAGTTACAAAAGGAAATTTTCACTCTTATTTGTCCCCTCCTATTTGGGAAAACAGAAGAGAGGACTCTGGAATACAGCCATCTGGCTCAAGGCCAGGGAAAGAACACAAGGCACCTGTCACTTGATGACCAGGTCCCAGATACACTGGTTTCCACACTCAGAGGACTAAAACTTCACCTGCATAAGGAAGCTAAGCTCAGATGACTCTGAATCTACTTTTTTGAAGACTTATTTTTATTTTATATGTATAGGTGTTGTATCTGTGTATTATATGTTTGCCTTGGAGGCCAGAAGAGGGTGTAAGATCCTCTAGAGCTGGAGTAATTGACAGTTGTGATGCCTCATGTAGGTTATCAGGTCCTCCTGGAGAGCAGGTAGTACTCTTAATTGCTGTAACCCAGGTCCTCCTGGAGAGCAGGTAGTACTCTTAATTGCTGAATCATCCTTCTAACCCCTTCGTATGGACTTTTAATACCAGGTCTAGATTAGGGTGTTCTAAAACCTGAAAAGTGGGGTTATTACCTTGTCTGTCAAAATTTTTGGCTTCTAGCATGAAGAAGAGGAGGAGGGAAGAAGAAAAGAAGGAAAAGAAGAAAGAAGTAAAGAAAGAAGCGAATATATATATTGAAAAATTACAAATCAGTATTGTCAATTATTTATTTTCATCTTTTCTATCACTTATGAACTTATCCCTCAAATAAGCTCTTATTATCATGGAAACACCAGCAATTTAAAAGTTTAAAACAAATCTGGCATAAAACCTTGAGATATTAACACATTAAATCCCAATTCATAGGGCTGGTGAGATGGCTCAGCAGTTGGGAGCACTAGCTACTCTTCCAGAGGTCCAGAGTTCAATTCCCAGCAACCATCTAAAATGAGATCTGATGTCCTCTTCTGGAATAAAGGTGTACATGCAGATAGGTCATTCATATATTAAAAAATAAAAAAAATCTTAAAAAAGTTTAATAAAAAAAATCCCAATCTATCATGTTTGAAAAGGTGAGTGCTATGTGACTCAGCAGAGCAAAAGCATTTGGCATTGTGTTTAAGGAGGGCTGCCTCAGCCCTAGGATCACAAGGGAAAAGTCAGAATTCCAAGGGATTGAACTATGATGTCATTAGGAATCTTCCTTCACAAAGAGGTGGACACTGATTTGACACCACAAACAGCCTGTTTGGATGCTGTTAAAGCAGACTAAGAGCAGCTACCATTCTTACAGCTGTGTGAGGAAAATCTCTCAGACTAGGACCAAGGTCAGGAAGACTTCAGGGGACAGCAGCTTGCAAACCCCTACCTATGTTAATGTCCTCCTTAAGAGGACTTTAAAAACGTGTGGGGAAATAAACCTTCCAGTGACCTTGAAGACTAACAGTAATTCTGGTTTACAGTTTACCTGCTTCTATACCTCCCTTAAACTTTCTCTTAAAAGGAAGATTTGACTTCCTGAAGATAAGAGTTCAAGGTCAAACAGGCTAGGCAAGATTAAGGGCAAGTGCAAGGTAATAAGTCTCCCATCCTACACCAAGAAACATAAAATTTTAATTGAGTTGGAGGATGGTGTGAATACAAAATTGGTAAGTCATACACATGCTCCCTTTAAAATGAAAACACTATGTTGAATTCCAACAAAAAGTACAATGAGAAAAGGACTCATTAAGAACTAAAAATAAACTCTAATTCACAACGTGCATAAGGACTGAACAGAAAAGGAAAACAAGATGTAACTGCATCTGCTAAGTTAACCATGCCCTCACAGAAATTGCCCTCGTCCCCACACAGACCAAAATCTGTAAAAATCTGAGTGAAGGAAGCAACATTTTAAATGTTTTCAATGATGTTTCAACAGAAAAGAAAACAGACAGCATTTTTTTCTTCCTCCTTCAAGTACTGTGATCTGTTAACACTGCAGAAATACTGGGCTTTACATGGAAGCCAATGCTCTCCGTACTTCTCTATGTGAATGCCTTAGTTGACGAAATCAGAATTTTAGCAAGGGTATTGTGATTTACATTAAAGGGATAGTCTTCATAAGGAAGAGAACATCCATAAAAGTGCAAGCAGGCACTCTTGATACTTTTCAACCAATACCTTATGGGTAAATTTAACAACCTGCTCAGGTTCCAGGTCTGTAATACCCTACTAAGGAGTCTAGCTGAGAGTACCTTCATGTTATAATCAGACAGAGTCACTCTAACGCACATACATGCACTCACGTGTGTGTGTGCGCGCACACACACACACAGCGGGTCCTATATACCAGAGCTCTAGCTCACCAACGCTGACATATTAGCATCAATCAACTTCCTGGTCTCCTTTAACTTCCTATTCCTTCTTTGTCCTACCTCCTAGTGACGATGATCACATATAGGCTAGAAAAGAAGCTTTGCATTCCTCCCAGATCATGGGACATGAAGAATTCTCAGATAATAGATCTATTTAGAGATGTTTTCCCAAAACCAAATTGAAGTTCAGAGCCAAACAATTCCAATAAGGCTACAAAACAAGCAAAATGGTGAGGATGAACATCGACCTATGTGTAAAAATACATGGTGTGTGTGCGCGCGCATGTACACACACAAGCACATATACACATGTGTGTTTGGTTGCCCAATGCATGCTTGGAAGCCAGGAGATGCCTGGAGTCCCTTTGCATTACGTTCTATCTGATTCGCTGGAGACAGAGTTACTCGCTGAGCCTGGAGATTGCTGTTTTTAGCTAGACGGAGTGGCTAGTGAACCCCTAGGGTCCTGAGGTTTATGTTACGGCACTACACTGGGGTTACAGGTGTCGACAGCCACATTCAGCTTTGTCACATATGTATTGAGGTACTGAGGATCCAGATTGAACTCAGGTCCCCAGGCTTGCTCAGTGCATGCTATTACCAATTAAACCATCTTCCCTAGCTCCTAAGAATGGACTTTAAATGCTAAACCCTTCAAAATTAGTGTTAATAAAACCACCTTCCCTATCAAGAAAACACAATATTTAGTAGTAATCACAAGATGAATAACCGTGGTGTCTAGAAAGTTTTGGTAAATCTTCATCACACCCATTTAATATGAGAACAGATACACAGCTTAAATTAAATAACTCCATCTTGCAAAATCTTTTCTTCAACGAGATAAAAAATACAAAGTAGGAAAATTAATTGAAATCATAGTTATGGTTAAGTCCTCAAATAAAAACTGAAATGAAGGCGGTACACTGCCTAAGAGATCCCTGTGCAGCTATGGCCCCAATATATCCTTTTAACTGAGAAATCTCTTTCTTCACAATACTGGGAAGGGCTACCAGTGCTTAGGGCCCTCAAAAGGTATGTGATTACAAAGCTGGGTATGGTAGTGCGCATCTGTATCACCAGAACGCAGCTGCCGCAGAAGGACTAAGTAGTTAGGCTGGCCTTGGCTACATAGGGAGTTCAAGACCAGTTATACAGTTAGACCTTGCCTCAAAACTTAATTAAAATGTGTGTGTGTGTGTGTGTGTGTGTGTGTGTGTGTGTGTGTGTGTGTGTGTGTCTGCGATAAAGAGGGCCCCTAATGATGTCACATTTAACATTCTAAAACTTTTTTAAAAAAAAAAAAGGGCAAGAAGTAAAAAATAGAAATTAAGTCACGGTATATAGAACTAACAAGTCAAATGACATTCACAAATAAAATGCCAGGAAATATTTGTTCAGGCTGACCTTTTCACAGAAGGGTTTCCACAACAGAATGCGGAGGCATGCAGCGTGCTCAGGTGAAAGTCAATTAGCTTTAAGGGAGCTCAAATGAGACAGACAGGCTCTGGAGCACAGCTCCGGGCTCAGTGATCAAGTCTCCCGTTCAGGAATATTCAAGGGAAATAGTCCAACAGTAATGACAAAAGGCCCAGCCAATTCACAATTTTAACAAAGTTTAAGAAAATAAAGGCTTGTAGCACAATTAATAAAAAAAACCCAGAGACAGAAACTGAGGTTCAGCCTGAAGGCCAGAAAAGCAAAACAGCTAGACACTGTTTCTTACCTCTACCTTAGTCCGAAATGGTGATCCTGCCTCCAGGAATCTCAGAATGAGACTGAGTGAGAGCTGTCTCTTCCTGTCTCATATTCCGCTTGGATTAAAGGTGTGCACCACTACCACCCTGCTTCTATGGCAGACTAGTGTGGTTACTGGGATTAAAGGTGCATGTCACGACTGCCTGGTCTATAAGGCTGACCAGTGAGGTTGTTTTATTCTCTAAAATTAAGTAAAGCTTTATTAAAATACAAATGAAATAAAACTACAAAGGCTAGTGCTATGATAGTCAAGTTTATAAGGCAGTGAGTGAGAAAACATCAAAGGTAGGCTGATTTTGTACCACATTATAAAGATGAGGGGGTAGGTGTGGTTTAGATGAGAAACATAGACTTTTATTTTAAACACTTGATCCCCAGTTGGTGGAACTGGGAAGTTATTATTTTAGGGCATGGAGCTTTGCACACATTGAAAGTTTATAAGCTTGTCCCACTTCAGGTGTTTCTCTGCTTCCTGCTTACAGGTAAGATGCGTTAGCCAGCTTCCTGCTCCAGCTGCCTATGGCAACACTCTCCCTCTGGAACCATAAGCCAAAATAAACTCTTCTTTCTATAAGTTGCCTTCAGTCATGGTAGTTTATCTTACTAATAACTAGTGTAGTAGATAATTCTGCTTCATATCTGAGGGAAAAGACAGCAAATGTCAGCCTAAAACACTCCACTCTTACACAAGGACTATTTAAGCTGAAGATGGTTAAGAATCAACAAATGCAAAAAGGGATCTCCTCCCCTCTCCTGTTCTGCCCAAAAGGGAAGCAGAGAGTCTCCCAGGGACCATATACTCCTCATCCTACACCAGCTAAAGGAATGACCTCTATCGTTACATATGGCATACATGAGGCAAGTTCACACAAGCAGACCTTGCTAATACAGCTCTTCTTTCATTTTGTTTCCCCCTATAGATTTCCTAGACACTGCCCTGTAATTTATCATCCTTCAGTGACCAAACTGTTCCTTGTTATATATATATATATATATATATATATATATATATATATATATATATATATATGTATGTATGTATATATATATATGTATGTATATATATATGTATATATATATATATATATACAGGATAGATAAGTACCTACAAAGTACTTATCCCAGGCTTCAGACCTGGGAAGACATGCAGTCTTGCCGCTACCCCTATGATTAAATAGCACAAGAGCTCAGAATGGATGCTTTGGATTTTTTTTTTTAATTTACCACCCACCCACCTGCCTGGCCACCCTGCTGCTGTCAACTACTTGTCTATGAATTCTTGATCACTTAACACTCTATGGGTCCCAAATAATAACTGACATACAGAGCTGTGTCTTCAAATTCACCTTCATCAAAATAGCCTGTGTCTGCCAGCACAGCAAACAAACGCTATTAAATTCGAAGGTATTTATTAGACTAATAAAGTAATACCATTTATCTATTTCAATCCTGAGGAGTTAAGATTGCATTTACTTTTAAAGGAAGGGAGTATCTCATTATAAAAATGTTTGAAAATCACAGTGTTCTGGTAGACAGTTTTAAAGATCTCATGAAGTTAAGAATGAATTGGGCTATTCTCCCTAAAGGGGAGGAATCAACCTTTGGTTACCACTCAAGGGGTTATACCTAACAGTTGATATTCCTACCTATCAGCACCTGCAAAGTCTCTGGGTCCCTGGGGTTTTCGTTTGTTAGCTTTACATCTACTCTTTCCGAGCACTGGTTTCTTAACTTACACTTCCCTACCACTGTGCTCATCATAGGCACACACATATCATCACCAATCAAACCCCAAGGGGCAAGAACCTCAGACTACACTGTGTGATACGTGCTTAAGTAATTCTGAGAGCTTTCGTAGCTTTTAAAGCCTTTCTCTGCACCACATACCTGTAATCCCCAGCACTGGGAAGCCGAGGCAAGATGATGGTCAGTTCCAGAACAGCCTGGGCTCCATGGCAAGAAACTATCTCAAAGGAAAGGGAAGGGAAAAGTACAGTGTGACTATGACGCCCGCTGGGGGAGTCCCAGGGCCTGCTACTTGCTCTCTGAATAACTGCTTTCCTTATCTTCTCAGTGACTTTATTAGAAAAACTTCCAATGGAAATTTAAAATTCAAATGTAAAGAGTGATGTCTATGTCTGCCTGCAAATGTTAATTTTATCCAATACTAAAATATTTTAGGCCTTCTGGTTTTTTTTATTATTTTGGGGGAGGGGGAAGTTTGAGACAAGGCTTCTCTATATAGATCTGGCTGTCCTGGAATTCATTCTGTAGACCAGCCTGGTGTTCAACTCAAGAGATCTGCCTACCTCTGCATCCTAAGTGCTAAACCTGGTTCCTATGTTATGTTTATTAGTTCTTTAAGAGTTTCAAGTTTCAAACACTGCATTTCCAACATCGTCACTCCACAAAGTCTTCCCAAATCCACCCCCTGCCTTTTCTATCCACCCAACTTTGTACCCTTTATTTTCTTTTTCTTAAACCCTTTAAGATCATTAGGTTTTGTCCAAAATATTCTTACATGTATGGTCTTCTACTGGAGTACAGTCGACTTATCAGGGGCTACACTCTTAGGGAAAACTGACCCTTATTTTCTCAGCAGCTAACAATTGCAAATCACTCCACAATTTGGGGTACGATTGTGTGCCTAGCTCCCTCCTCCAAGCTGGAATGGGTCTAGCCTGGTTAGAGGTGGGAGGGACTGTGTGCCTAGCTCCCTCCTCCAAGCTGGATTTGGTCTAGCCTGGATGTGCACTGGTTGTGTGCACCATGAGTTCACATGCTTACCTGATATTTTAATAGAAATTATACTACCCTGGAATCTCCGCCACTGCAAAGACAGTGAAGCAAAGGGACGTCAAGTTTCACGTCCATTTCAACTTCCATTACCACTGCCCCCACACTGAAGCCAAAGAGTGAACAGATATGAAGACTGAAAACTCAAAATTTCCCCATTACACTCTGCAAAGGTTTTATGGAAGAATAAGATGATTCAAGTCTGCCCAGGGATAAGACATGGAAAATCCCCTAAGATGCTTTCTGTGGCAAATGTCTAATACGAAAGATGGATGAGTTATTTAATATTTTCACTTACCACTCCCAGTATCATAAAAAAAGAAATGTGATTTTACACACTATTCAACCATCTTGATCCTATAACGGTAGGGTTGCCACTGAGCAATCAAACAAGAAACCACAGAAATTGATGTTATAGCCTGCATGTCATTTATCATACTTCACTACTTAATTCAAGTCACATAAAAAAAAATCCACAAGCAAAAAAAAAAAAGTTTTACTAAAAACATTAAAGATAAAATCTATAGGAGACAGAATTTTTTTCTACTTTTCCCAAGTTTTCAAAGTCTCTATTAATTTGATAGACTGCTCGTCCTCAGTTTGCAAATGAAACTTGAAAATGGCCAGGAATGTAGCTCAGTGACAGAAAGTTGTCTACAGTGTGCGTGGAGATCTTGGTTCAATCCCCGTTATGGGCTCCTCCCAACACATAGACAAAGGACTGAAGGAAAATAAGATCCACTTGAGTTTTCAACAAGGAGGAATCCTCACAATATGGTTGAACACAGAGGCAACATAATTAGCTTAAGAAAGAATCTTTCAAAACAGTGAGGCTCAAACATAGACACTGGCTCAAGGCACTTTAGAGATCTCTTAAAAATGTGTACCAGGGCCTCAATTACAGAGCTGCTCAAAGTATCATCTCGACCAGTCCTAAGAGACCCAGTATGGTCGCTTCCTTCAACTTCAATCAACCAGAGGTGAAGCCAGGAACTAACTTGTCCACAGTTACATGACCAGTTGAACAGTCAAGACTCTGGCCCATTCTTCACACCTCTTTTAAGAAACATTTATTCATTCCAAATACTTAGTTTGACCAGGAAGTAGTGGCACACACCTTTAACCCAGGCAATTCAGAAGCAGAGGCAGGTGGATCTCTCTGAGTTCAAGGTCAGTCTGGCAGCCTGGTCTACAGAGCAAGTTCTAGGACAAGCAAGATCTATCTACACTTCATGTCAAATGGTTTTAGCATTTTTAAAAGAAGTTTAGTAGGAAAAATTAACTCCTGTCCTAAGAACATGCTTATTAAATAGGCTTGAGCTTAAAAAAAAATTTACTCAATTTTTTTTTAAAAAAGCATACTAAGATTTTTCAAATACCTAGTACTCAAATTCGGCCAAATGGGCCATTACTTTGGCCCAATTTCTCACCCTTTCTCTTCATCTTTACAATTAAATAAATATGCCACATATTCTTTACTTATTAAGGAATATAACAAAGTTCTATTATTCTCTAATTCTATCAGTACAATTGTTTAGACAGTACTTTATCATACATATTGTAAGGATAAAACCAATGCAACTTTAACAAAATACCGTAAGCCCTCTCCCCTTCTAAAACAAAATATTCTCCTTACAGCTCACTGTTGAAAGGCTTAGTTATATAAGCTCAGGGTGTTGAAGACGCAAAGGTTAACCTGAACGTTGTTATCACACATGCATTTTTCCAAAAGCACTGTCCTTCATCCTAGAATATATTCAAAGTCCAATAAATACATACTACTCTCTAGGCATGGTGGCTCACACTTCCAGTCTCAGCACTCAGTAGGCTAAATTGGGACTACCATAAATTCAAAGTCAGCATGGACTATACACTGACCTGCAGGCCCACCTGTACTATAGAGTGAGACCTTGTCTTAAAAAAAAAAAAAAGCAAGTAAAAAAATAAAGTCAGAGACAGTCCCCAAAAGCATTTTATAATTTAAAAGACACTCTTCAAACTAGTTTCCAATTGCTTACATAGTAACAGAAAATCTAGCTATGGAAAGGTTCAGCAAGGAATGATTAATACAAAGGTATTTTCTCAACATCCTGACCCATGGTTCTTTAAATGTCAATCGTCTCCATGAAATTGCATACCTGTTATTTTGTCTCTTACAAGCTTACAGGACTCTATCTCACCAATGCTCCCGAAAAGACTCTTGAGTTCCTCCTGGGTCATGTTCTGAGGAAGGTAGTTGACTATTAGGTTGGTCTTGCTGTCCTCCGTGTTCCCGGAGTCAACTGGTGAGGAGCAGTTGTTGTTTACCGTGCTTGGACCATTGGCTGTGTTATTGCAAGTTGGCCCATTAGACAGTTGTGTTTCCATGGCAGCAATTACCTGCTAAAAACAGAGAAAATAAGAAATGTCAGAACTCATATTTCACAAGCTATTAGAGATTCCACCCAAGAGTTAAACACTTGTCACTAAACACAAGTCGTTCTGCTGAGATTACAATGAAGCTTCAACAAAAAGTGCAACACCTACGCTAACTGTATTTCATTTTAAGCTATTTAATTTAAGACTACAATTATACTTCCACATACATATTCCATACATGCACATAAGCACAATTTAAATTTTAAACATCTTTTAGACTTATATCATGGGTCTCGTCATATACCCTCAACTCACCTGCAGTGTCCACAGAGGAAGCAATTTAATACCAAAGGGCGCAGAACTGCGTCCTAACTAAAAGTCATTCTAAAAAATAAAAATGCTTAGCATGCTGCCAAAACAAACGAAAAAAATGACATATTAACTCTGAAGAGGATTCTTCAGTTCGTAAGAGTCAATTATCTAAGACTGACAGGCATCCATTAACAAAAATCAAGGAGAAAGGTACTTTCAAAAATAAAATTTGTCAACATGTACTGTTTTGGTTACATACTGAAATACTTTTTTGATTAACATTATTTTGTACCTCTATCATTGGTAAGAAAGAAAAAAATAGATGTTTTATGTTCAGGAGTGAAAGGGTAGGTTAACTTGGGACATTTGGTCCACACTTGCAGACTATTCGGCCATTCTTGTCAATCTGGCAGCTGATAACCACCACCAAGTAACTGATCTATAGCATCGAAACAGAATCCACAAACAATTCAGGATAATATTTTACCTTGACTCTAATTTTAAGACCAAAAATATATATCCAGCTCACCAAATCAACACTATAAATACACCAACTTCTCCAAACAGGCCAGCCCAAGGCTGTGGAAAATGCAAGGAATAAGGTGTCCATAAGCCAACCAGCAGATGAATAGCACGGTGGGGGGAGATTTCCTCAAAAGTTCCAACTTCTCTAAAAATCATTTATTATATAATTTTAGAAGTAGTTTCCTAAAACCAATCTGATGGTCTTTGAACAAAGGAGTCACAAACCACAACCCCCAAATTTTCCAAAAGCATGTTCTAATAACTGTCCAACTCTGAACAGCCAAGACTATGGGGGGAAACCAAATCTCAAAGCATCAATGAAAAGGTTACACTCTGTCTCATCCAATGCACCTCAGCTCCCCCAAAGAACTGCTCCAACCTGGCAACTGAGTGAGAGCACACTAGCTTTAGCACGCTTTCACATAGGAAAGGCAAAGAATTTGATAAAAGGGAAAAAAAGCAAAGTAGAAGGGAAAGATGGCTGATCATAAGGAAACAGGGAAAACGTCTTTTCAAATTCAAATTGCCTAAGAAAAATAAAAGGGTACATCTACAGATACAAAATCTCTACTGCAAAGAGATGTTTACATAAGAAAGCAGCACCAGGCGGACAGGCCGACTGACCAGATCCAGAATGGTGAGGGGCAGGAATCACCACCGTCAGGATAAAAACAGACTCAAGCCAGAGGAGTTAGGAGATAGTCAAACAATCTGTAACCTTTCAATAACTTCTTTTCCCAAAAAAAAAAAAAAAAACCTTCCCCCCCTCAAGATTTAAATTACTTTTCTCAGGTAAGTATTCTCAGTGAATACTTAAGAAAGTAAAGGGTAATAAATAAATCTTTAGATTTCTGTAGGAAAAAAATCAAAAATATTTCAAGATATTATAATTGACAAATTACTTGAAAATGAGAAGGGAGGCTCCAGATTTTCTAGTAAAAGTGTGACTGCTCCAGTTCCTGGTGAGTTGTGAATTACTTTCACAGCCAAATTCTCATAGAGCTACCTCTGCCCAGCAACTATAAAAACAATGAACTACAAGAGGAAAGTAGCCATGGCCTATTAAAATAAACCACCACTCAAAAGTAAGGGTGCGTGCACAAAATACAAGAACCCCAAATGTGAGATTCGGACTAGAGCTCATTGGGATGTCATGTGAGGTATAAATGTTCGTTGACTGAAATTAGCAGGGTTTAATAAGGACAACAAACACTTTCACTTAATTGCACATTTATTTCCATGTTCAGGTGGCAAGAATGAGCTCCTAAGCCAGCATTCAAGTGAACAGCTGCGGTAGGCTGTGTGCACTGAAAATCACAGCATCTCTCAGCTATAGGACCATCTGCTCTGAATAAAATGATACTAATGTGCTATATTTTCCAAATAATGCATATTCCATTGATAGGCTCAACACAACTGTTCACAGAATGCAGTCTTTCAGCAGTCACTGGGCAAATAATTTTCAGCCAGATTTACAATTTCAAAATTTTTTTTGCATCAAGAATTGTAAATAACTTCAAAATGTAGTAACCAAAAAAATACATAGTAAACAGGATGTAAAGAATTACGGTAACTTAGTATTCAGACCATACCAAAACTTTTGTTTTTGTTTTTGTTTTTAAAAAGCATGTCACTCTTTTGAGTCTGCACTAAATCCTAATTTTGATTATTTCCGTTACATATAACAGCACGGTTCTGATCTACACATACCACCACGGTTAAAAATTGCAATGTGCTTTTAAATTCTTAATGATGGCCATACCATTGTAGGTAAGAATGATTAGTATGCCAAATTAAAAGGTTCAAGTGTTTGGTATGGCCTCGGCACTTCTGCAACATGCTAAAAAAAAGTAGCCTACAGAATTTAAGAAAAATCCCACAGACCCCGGTCCAAGGCTCTGCTGCCCACGAACCGCTTCTAAGCAGAGAAGCCACATCACACAGTCTGACTGCCATGTTAGTTTGGAGTTGCCGTCTGCAATATGGACACAAAAAGTACCATACGTTAGAGTCGAGCAAGGTAATGCAACACGTCAGCTTGCGCAAATTTACAGTGATTGTCTTCATATTCCCAGCACGTCCATGCAGTGGGGCTTAATTGAATTTGAGGCAATTCCAATCTAATCTTTCCAAATTTAACATGTAGGGTTTTTTTGCATAAATGTTAAGTATTTGTAATTAAAAGCCTGATTTTAAAACAATACTAACTAGCTATCTTGGCATCTACCTTTAAAAACTACCTTAAATTCCATCTCAAAAAATTGTTTTAAATGAAATAAAATGAAAATACTACATGCAGGCCTCTCTTATGAATGTGGGAGAAGGGAGGAAATGGGAATGGAAGTTTAGTGAGAAGAGCAGTCAAGCGATTCATAACTGATTGCTGTGCATAAAAGCACTCTCTCCTAAATATCAAAGGGGCGTTAAGTGAAGCTGTATTTGCCCACACTGTTACATTATACTACAAATGATCCTTAATCCTGGGACTCCAAATTAAAAGGGAATCAAAACCCCCTGTGAGTATTCTGCCACTAGAGTGAAACCAGTCTCTACCAGCTTCACCAAAAATAGCTCGCATAAACTAACAGGAGTAAGCAGCATCTTTCAATTGCAATAACTGGACCAATAAATAGTATTTTTTTTAGAGTAATGATTGCATTGGATGTCAGCTTTGTCCCTGAACAAAATCAAATGAACATTTTTATGACGTATAAATTGTGAACCCAGCACGCTTTAGAATGAGTGCTGCACAAGGCGTCAACAGTGTCACTGAACTGTTTGTCCCTTAAACTGGCCGGGAAACTAAACAGAGCTGTGATAGTGGCCCAAATGCCAAAGTTTACTTTTTAGCTATACAAATGACCAACATCGCAATCGGAAAAACTGAAGCTCAGAAACAATAAGGAACAAGGGAAGGATGAAAAACAATCCCTTTACATTTTAGTAAATTCCAGTTTTCAACTTCAGAGGTAAAAGCCTGGCTGTACATGACCCACAGGAAATCTAAGCATGGAGTGGACTCTAGCATCTACAAAAGGACTTAAACACTCCTCCACAGATGCATGAAAATGCTTTGCTGTCCTTCCTTTCTCCCACTGTAGCCAGAAAATTCATTCTGACCCTGTGTTCTTAAGTTTACAGTTCATCTTATAGTTAACCTGAAATAAAGTGCTTTATATGCATGAAATAGTTTGAAAAGAGCCCAACTATTGAGCAGGACAACCACACCCAACAGGTTAAAACAAGACAAAATGTATGTCCAGGAAACATTCAGGATTTAATATCCAAGTATTCCTACTTGTCTAAAATCACGCGTAAAATCAGATTTAGCAGCCTTATCCCCTATATTCCACAGGCAACTACACTAACAAGCTGATCTATTGACGCCCCTCCTTTGCAAGGCCCCAGGGATGGATGAAAACAGTCTCTACTGAAGCGACTAAGCTGGGAAGGATGCTGATGGAAAATGATTCCACTGCACTTCTACATCCCCAGCACCCAGACAGTCTCTCCGCTTGAAGCAGACACACACCTTTATGGGAAGTTATAAATAAGCTGCTCACATGGCCCTTACCTTTATGCTGGCCAACAATTCAGTTACTAAAAATGTAAAGCTACTTCCCCTTCACTTAAGGACAGGTGATTCTGCTCCACTCAATCTACCACAGACAACCCGGCTGTGCACTATTTATAGAACCCACTGGCTCTGAGGCTTATTGGAAAGGAAAAAAGGCCACATTCCAGTGAAACGGAGCCATTAATTTTAAGGCTTAGAAAAATAATGTTTCATATATGTTCACCTCTTAATTTAGACATCAACTGTGCCAATTCAAGACTGCTTTTCATCCTGTTATTCGCAATAACAATAGACACTTTCACAACTTAATCTAGAATATTCTAGACCTGCACTGAGCTACAAGAGATAATGGTGAGGAATAGTTTGATGGGAGCATGGCTCTCACAGGGGAAGGGAGGAAGGTAGCCTCTATCTTTCCATGGTTGTATAATTTACTTACAACAGGCAGTAAAGCTCTGCACATGTTTGATCAGCCCCCCCCTTTGTTTTTTTTCAATTACATATACTTCATGCTAATATTACTGTGTACTTCAGCATCTACAGGTTCTTTCAATGGTGGAAATCTGAGATCAAAACTATTTATTTCTCCTATCATGCAACAGTAAAAATATGCGAAACTGGCCCAAGAGTTTCCCGACCACATATGAAAACTTGAAAAGTCTCCACTTTCTAAACTCCCTAGTTTAAAAACAGAACAACAAAAACATTCTGAAAACTGAGGTAATCAGCTTCTTTGCTATTTTAAAACCTCTTCCAGACAGTCACCATGTAGGACAGACTCTAGTCAAAAATACCTTTAAAGTATCCTGAGAATTCTCAGTAAGTTCACCTGGTGTTATGACCAAGCTAGGAAAAAGGATTCCAAAGCCCGAATACTACCCAATATAGAGACCAGCCATGCACAAGTCTGAGCCACAGCAGTGTGCTGAGATGACAATTCCAAAGCTCCTAGTAAGGCTGGATCAGTCTGCCCTAACATTCCACTCCATTGCTATGTTTATCGTCCTGAGACCAGTTCCCAAGCTGGGAATTTGCCTCAGTGGTACAGCACTGGTCTATCATGAGCTAAGTCCTGGAGTTTGATAACGACCACTGCATTAAGTGGAAGGGGAGTGAAGTAAAACCTATGTGGGTTCATACTTCCTCTGCAGAGCCTAAGTTATTCACAGCCTCTCCAAAGGCCCTTCCTCATGCTACTTCATACTAGCTTCTCCTGGAAGCTTTTCCTATGTCACCAACAGCCGCCTTCTGCCTGTCAAACCAAGCACTAGGTACTTGATGTAAACACCCTGCATCCTTTCCTTTTGCCAGCCTTGGAAATCTGGGCCCTCCTTGTCCCTCAGACAAGCCCCGGTTTCATCTCTCGCTTTGCTGATGATTATCCTCTAAAATCACCTCCCTCCCTCCCTTTAGGGATCTGTACAAGGAACAAGAGCATGAGCAATTTCTTCAAAAATTGGGGACCGAAAAGGTGAAGCACACTGTCCGTAATATGTGAAAACTCAATAGCTTGTTTCTCTGTCCCACCTAAAGTATTTCATAATAAATATCACAACAAAAGCATACTTTCCATTTTGGGTACATTCCACCAGCCACCCTCACCCACTGAAATAGAAATTCCTTTTACATGGTTCAGTAAATGGAACCCTTTATCTTTGAAGTGATCGGTTGTGTGATTTTGACCTCAAAAACCTGCGAACTATAAAATACAAAAGTCAAAACAAATCCTGAAACACTACACAGGTTCTATGCCTTTATTCGGTACAGTTATGGAGACAAACCTTGCAAGGCTTAAGGGTCACTTAGGAAAATGGTCAAAAGGCAAGAGGAAATGCAAACAGAAAATAGATTTTGATGCAAAGGAACTCAGAAAACATTATTCTTAAGACAGGGGTCGTAAATGACTTTAATTTGATACTGATAAGAACATCAGGCAAATACCAATGATGTAAGAAGAGAAATGGCTAGAGGCAAGAATAAGCGACTCTTAGACTAAAACAGTCAGTTTGGACACAATGACCTTGGACACCACACTCACTTGGGATGAATACCTCCAAGTGCACACCACCAAGGCAAAATCAGTATAGTGTCTTCCACATAAGACTTCCCCTAAACACTAAGTCCAAGTTACAAGGTGAAAGAAAGGCATCTGTCTCTAAAGTTTAAAAAATAAAGCTAGGGGGCAGTAGAATCCTGACCAAACACCCTTCTCTAGTGAACTCAGGGTAACAAACTGGAACTCAAAGTAAGCAGTGACATACATACAGGATGGGGGCAGAATAAGCAGCCTGGGGACAGATGGGGTCACTTGCCTGTGGGTCACCACGCCTGCAGTGAATGCTTTAGCATCCCCCACTGAAACCATTATAATGACATGCTCATGATATATTGCTGGGCTTATTGAAGTAAACGATAATTAATATGCAGCCAAGCTTTGAAATCAGAGATAGACCAGGAGTTGCAAGAATGAACAGTTAGTGCGTTCTCTGGAAAAGCTCTGTTTCACAGAATCCTCAGGATCATAAACCTTTCATCAACTCCCTCCCCAACCTCACGCCACTTTCTCTCATTGGCTCCATGAATTCGTCCACCTCAGACTCACATATTTGGTCTTGAGGTTAACAAAAGACCAGCTAGCTGCAGGAAGTCCACATGAAACTTTCCTTAGCTGCTAATCCTGTCTCTTGGCCTTTCCAGCATCTACCCACGAACAAGTCTCTCTTGATGTCAGTCTGTAGATTTGAGGTTCCAGAGCTGGCAGGATTAAAGGCTTTGAGGTTTGTGGATTAAGATGAGTACAGGGCCCCAAATCCTTCCCTTTGTTCTAAGCTTATTACAGTCAATCATGTTAGTCAATGGAAAAGTAACGATCCAATTAAAAAGATCTGCTCACCATTCCCATCCTGCTCATCCATTCAACAAACATCTTCATGTGCCTCCCAAGATCTGAGGGAAGCTTTACGTACTTGAACTGATGGCAAAAATAAGAAGTACCAGGGTACACATACGTGGGAGATGTGGACAGCAGAACAAGAAGAAACACATATAGGAAAGTGGTATATTAGACAGAAAATGCATGCGTTGAGATTGCTAAAAATGCAGAGCAGAGGAAGCACACTAAGAAGGTGGAGATAGCGCTGCTAGTCCCCAATAACAATCAGGTCTCACTGAGAAGAAAAGCTCTGAGCCAGGGTTAAAAAGAGAAGTGACCTGGTCACTGCATGGGGAGAATAAAGTCTCTCCAGAAGTCCACACCCTTCTCCCCGCTTAGTCTGTAACTATGTCATGTTACACAACCAAGTGGAATGAAGGTGGCTAACCAAGTGATCTTATAAACACCAGATTGTCCTACATCATCCAGGTGGAATGAAGGTGGCTAACCAAGTGATCTTATAAACACTAGATTGTCCTACATCATCCAGGTGGAATGAAGGTGGCTAACCAAGTGATCTTATAAACACTAGATTGTCCTACATCATCCAAGTGGAATGAAGGTGCCTAACCAAGTGATCTTATAAACACTAGATTGTCCTACATCATCCAGGTGGAATGAAGGTGGCTAACCAAGTGATCTTATAAACACTAGATTGTCCTACATCATCCAGGTGGCTAACCAAGTGATCTTATAAATACTAGATTGTCCTACATCATCCAGGTGGAATGAAGGTGGCTAACCAAGTGATCTTATAAACACTAGATTGTCCTACATCATCCAGGTGGGAGCAGAGGATTAGCAATGATTCTTACAAGTCAAAGCAGAGCATGGGAAAGTCACCCCGTCCAGAGTCAGCAAGAGGAACAGATGAGGAGACATTTTCCCCTAAAGCCTCCAGAGGGCACTTCATCTTGGCTGTCCCAGATCTACTGGACCTCCTCCTTCCAGGGCTGTGCAACAGTGATGTGTGTCATGCTCTGCTACTTGTTACGTCACAGCAGTTGAGGATGTAACAGAAAATCATTGTCGTCCCCACTAGACTACCAAGAAGAATAGTCCAGGCAAGTCAAAGTGAGGCTGCTGTGTAGTGAGAGACCAGTCAAAGAGGTGATGAGGCCAGACTACATAGGGTCTTGAAGGGCATTAGAAGAAAAGAAACCACAAAAAGGTTTCGAGCCAAAGAGTAGCATGAGGTTCCTGTGAAAATAACTGTGTGGGAGAGCAGGAGGACTCAGCAAGTCTGGAAGCAGTTAGGCCAGACAAGGAGCTGCCACAATAACCCAGGCACATAAGGATGACAGTGACTCTGACCAAGGTGCTGTCAGGGGAGAACCATCAGACCTCAGACCCTGGAGATGCTTAGGAGAAAGTAGCTCAAGGGCTACACTTAGATTATATCAGCAAACTGTTTAAATACACCATCAAAAAAATAAAACAACCAAAGCTGATTTACAGTCAAACAAATCACCAACATATGTATTACATGCTAGGGCGAAGAATACAAGAAGAATAAACAAAGAAAAGGTTTCTATATAGAGAACAGGACCTTAAAAAGAAGGGAAAGCGTCTCAAGGAACATTGCATAAAAACTATGTATTAAATCAAGCTATTCTCTGCAAGTATTCTTTACAGTGAATTCTTCAAAAAAGAATTCAGCATTCAATTAATTTAATACCAAATGCAAAATCAACAATCATTTAATTTTAAAGGTTTAACTAAAGCCATTCAGCATGGTTGCACACACCTGCCACCTCAGCTCTCACGGTTAAGCATAAGGACCAGGATGGGTATGAAAGCATCCTGGGCTACCTTTGTGAGGCCTGATTTTAAAGCACCATCATTCCCCCCCTGCCAAAAAAAGTTGATTTGTATTATGAGCCCATTTTACTCAATCAAGAATAAAAAAACAAGAAAAATCCCAGCTTTCCCCCACAAGTTTAAAAATTAAAAATGCCATTTTCTGAAGTTGAAGCACACTCTTCAACAGGGCCATTTGCCCTGCTGTGGGATAGTGAAATGAAGTCAAGGCTTAACTGTGTCGTGGTTAAAGCATGGAATATACTAAACCATTAACTTCTGGTGATGAATCGCTGCCACATCGTTCTTTCATCCATCCCAACCTCAGTGGGCCTAATTAATTGCCAAGACATTATTTGGCTGCAGAACCTAAAAGGGAACATGAGTATAATGAGAATAAAGTCAATTTTGCCTTCCATTTCTGTAACAGACTTGTTTCATATAGGCAGATAGATGTGAACTGCTAAATTAAGACAGTTCACATAGTAATCAGCACAGAAATTGGATTAACTTCACATTCTTCTACAGAAATCACAGCTATCAGGAACTCCCTTAGGGTAGAACACGTTGTGAAAGGCTGATTGGAAATCCTCAAATTAATCCCAGTAGTTGAGTGTTTTCATAAGGTAGGCTAAAAACATAGCTCATCTGTAAGAGAGACACTGAAATGCTCTGTCATAATTGAGCTCCAGAGCAGGAGGGGTACTCAATCTTAAAGGGAATATAAAAGACAAGGAAGGCTTATGTACAGAAATACCACTTTTTAATTCAACTGTTAGAAAGGACCACAGTTCTCCATCTGGCCACTTGAGGTAACATTTTACTTTCCACTATCATTTTAAAAAGATTTAGGAAAAAAAGCTATAGTTAGTGTATAACCCACCCCAAGCAGTTTATAACAAAATAAAGGCATCTGAAATGTCAGCTGATTGAACAAGGTATATGTTATTTTCCTAGTGATGCAAGGTTACAAATATTTCTGTAGGACTTTAAAGAAACTGAAAACTGAGAGATACTATCCTAGGACACATAAAGCCTTACAATGCATTAAGGCATCGTGGTGAGCAGAGCAATGTCCTCCCCTCCCTTGTCCAAGGCGATCCATGGCCTTTGACTCTGATATTTACCTATAGAACACTTTTCTTTTAAATTGTGTGAGGTCCCAAGGGGTAAATGCATTCAGTTTAGACACACAGCTAAAAATAACTTAGCAAGGTTAGCAAGGTTGGGGCATCTTCAAAAACAAGATTCATGGGGCTGGAGAGATGGCTCAGTGGTTAAGAGCACTGACTGCTCTTCCAGAGGATTGGGGTTCAATTTCCAGCACCCACATGGCAGCTGACAACTGTCTGAAAATCCAGTTCCAGGGGATCTGACACCTTCACACCAATGCACATAAAATAAAGTTAAATAAACCATAATAAATATTTTTTAAAAAAGATAAAAAACAAGATTCACACCAAGAAAGCTATTTATTTCCTTTGGCCCAGCTCTGTTGTTCTCTCCCCTAATGACAGATTTCTGTAAACCTACTTCCCAGCTAGGGTGAAAAAAGTACATTTGTGACTTGTTATGGTTCTTAAACGTTCAGCTATTTACTACATTTCAAGAATTTGCATTCAATTAACATGGTATTTTTATTTGTAATTCCAATGAAAGGAGAATACGGAGGAAGAGCATCCTAAAGACATTTCTAGTTAATCTGCTGCCTAAGAATGCACACAAGCATTAAAGCTCAAAAGAGGCTAAGGTTACACACCACAAAACAGGAAGATACTGCTTTGCCTCACACTTTACTGATCCCACCACTCACACGGGTCCAGACATCCCTCTTAACAGGCTTCAGTGCCCAGTCAATATCCCCTGCCATCTCATGAAGCAATGATTCTAAACCTTCCTAATGCTGCAACCCTTGAATACCATTCTTTATGTTGTGGTAACCCCCAGTCATAAAATCATTTTCATTGCTACTTCATAACTGTGGTTTTGCTAACGTTATAAACTGTAATGTAAAAATGTTTTTCGATGTTCTTTTGGGGGTCACATCACATAGGTGTCATAGAGCAAAGC
The DNA here is from genome assembly GCA_004026605.1 of Ondatra zibethicus. Lineage (NCBI taxonomy): Eukaryota > Metazoa > Chordata > Mammalia > Rodentia > Cricetidae > Ondatra > Ondatra zibethicus. The sequence goes on from PVIU01002832.1 coordinate 58,029, forward strand.
TTCTCCACTCAACCTCTGTGGGCCTTTTACTTCCCATGCCATCTTCACATCAGTGGGTCTCTCTCTACACGTTCACAGGGTCGAGTTAGAACTTAACAGTGGGGCAAAGGTCTAAGTATGTGTATATTACCTGTGTAATTATACACAAACATAGTTCCAAAAGCTATTGAGAACAGGACCTATCTCCTGGTGAGTCCAAGGAGTGAAAGAAAGTAGAGACGTAATCGAAGGCTCCTTGAACCTAAGAAAATTTTCCAGAGACTCAAGCCATGAACACATTTAGCCCTTGAGTCATCTGTATTCTGGGAAGAGGGGGGATAAAAAGGGACCAACTTTCTTTAAAAGCTTTTTTATGTACAAATATTAAGCGGATAATATGTCAGTGCACTTTACAAACTAAAGTGCTTAATGAGTATGGGGTTGTTATCATTATCATTAGACAAAGGAAAATGCTTCTCTCAAATGCTATCAAAGAAAATTTGTCAGTCTTTCAGGTAAAGGCTTGAATAATCCCTCCAAGACCGCCCAACATCTATATGGACAATAAGATTGAAGAATTTTAGAAGAATCTCCTATGAAATAGGAGCACTGTGGACAGAAAGTACTTTTCCTAATTCTGACTGCCATCTCCTGTCCTGGGTCTCTGAAACAGATGCTATGTTAAACTACATTTAGCACAGTCACAAATGGTGACTAAGAAAGATGGGAATTTTTACTGAAATTGCTGCAATTTTTTAACCCCAGATCTCCAAACATTATATTTAAAAATATAGGGTGCCAATAGTCCAAGCGTTTCACATCTGAATTGCGGCCCTTATATATTTTAATTTACCTTACTTTTAAAACTACATGCCCTCTTCCCCCCTTTAAAAAAAGAAGAAGAAGAAAGCTCACTTGGCTTCCCTCCTTCCCACCTTGGTCTTTTCACCCTCAAGTGCTCAGGATCCACCACCCACTCTGCTTCTTTCACAGTAAGGGCTGCAAGGATGAACCAACCATCCTCCCTTCCACTTGGAAGTAGAGACATAGTAAGGAAGTCCCTCCAACCATGAAAGCACTCAACAACCAAGACTGAATGTGTACCTCCTATGGCACTGGAGGGGTGACCATTCACAGGGAAATGGTCCAGGTACACAAGGTCACTCAGTTCCCCTCGTGATGTCTCTTCCATCATGACGGTCAAACCAACCTAAACTTAAACATGATTTTTATAAGCCTGCATCAACTGTGGTTTTGAGATGTTTAATTAAAAGAAAAATAAGGCATTCTGAGTTCTCCACAGAATTCGCATAATTTTTGGTATAAAAAGAGGTTGTTAGAATAATGGGACTGCCTTTGTAGAATTAAATGAATTCTTTGACTAAAACAGGGAAAAGTGGAAGAAAAAGTTATCATTTATTGACTACTTATTCTACACCAGATAATTTAAATATAAAATTTCATTAATCTTCATGTGTGGTATGATACACACACACACAATCTTCAATTTACAAATGATGATGGTGGGGGATGTCATATAGAAGGAAGCTAGGCCTAGTGCTTGCTGGGAATGTGTTGTACTGAGTGAGCTGTATCCCCAGCCCTCTTCTTACATTTTATTTTGAGACAAGGTCTATTTTAAGTTGCACAGGCTGTCCTTAAACTCATACTATAGCTTAGGCAACCCTTGAACTCATAATCCTCTTGCCTAAGTCTCCCAAAGAACTAGGATTGCAGGCCAGTAACACCAAGCCCAGATATAAATGAGGATTGCAAGTACACAGGTACAAAGCAGGAAAAATGAGAATTGAAACCAGGGTCAGGAGTTCATTGAAAGCTCCTAACAACTCTTTGCTTCCACACTTGTTCCATCTGCAATCACCTTCCAATCCCCAGCTACACAGAGCTTCCCCCAAAATAGTCAGCATTCCACAAACATCCCTTTGCAAGTTTTTTGCTGACTCTGTGCTGCCTACAAAGCAACATCTCAGCTCCCCAGCGAGGCATCCAACTAGACCTGTTCCCACCTACCTCTGCATCACATGCCCACCATGCTCCCAGAGTAAACAATAAACTCTTTTAACAAATCCCCAGTAGTTCCGCCCACTCCCAGTCTGTTTTCCACTGTTACTCAATCTCTCTTTTTCCTCTGCAACATCCTCACTACCTTTCTTTTGACTAAAACATCAGTCTAAGAAGGGGGATACACTGCCTCCAGCAAGTATTCTAGAAGCACTGAACTAGGCCAGATAATTAGTATCCAGTGCTTCTAGACACCCGTACCTATAGCACATACTTTACATGAATTTGTCTTCTTGTCAGAAGCGCAAAGAGTCACACAAGGCAGATAAATGGCCATGAAGGTAAATCAAGGCAGCAAGTAAACATTCACCTACCTAGCCAAGTAGGCTTACATTCCTCGCCGAGAGGAAGATTTTCCATCGTAGCCTCAAGTACCTGCATGAGTCAAAGTCATCTTAGGTTGCCTATAAAGGAAAGGCTTCCATTGGACCATCACACATTTTTTCAGGATGGAATTACTATTCGGTATAAGCACAAGGTTCTAGTTGAACCAACATTAACAGCACACATTTAGCTGTAAGGTTTCACTGGAACAATTCAGGCCTCAGTAACCAAGGGGAAAGACAAGTGTAGGTATGTCATATTGTCACCACATCAGTTTAAGATAAGCAGATCTCACAAAACCACATGTGAGGTTTATACCCCTATGCTTCCCTTAAGAATATTATTCTGCTGTATAAAAGACTAGAAAAGGTACTTAAAAGTTAGAAAGCAATTTCCCTGACCCACTGAATATATCAGGCACTGTGCCAGATGGGAATAACCGAGATGCACAAAACATGAACATTCCAATTCCACCGCCACCCTCCTACTCCCCTACCCCCACCACACCCGATGCCAACTTTCTCAATAACCTTGAACTCCAAGAAGTCAAAGGCCTACAAGGAAACCTCGCAGAACTCACAGCCATTCCAGCTAACCTATGCTAAATGCTTCAGGAAGAAAAAGCTAAGGAGCAAAGTCATCTGCTGCTATGGAAACTACCTCTAACTAAAACAACAGAGTTTAGACATGTATGTGAACAAAAAGAAATGAGGCATCTGCTTCCCAATGTTTAAAGTCCTAGAGAATAGCAGGAAAGTGTGCCTGGCATTCACAGAGCAGTTAGTGTTAAACTAGATTTCTGCCTCATTGTCAACATTTGAAATTAAAAAGAAACACAGGCCGAACGCTTTCTGACTCAGTTTCTGAGTCTTCATTCCCAGCCACTAAAACTTACATAAAGTGAAGGTTTCTTTAAGAGAATTCTGGCGGAACAGTAGATTGAAGATGCAAACCACTTGGTAGGAAACAGTCTTTCACTGCTGAAAAGACTTTCTGAAGGACCCACTGCACACCAGGTGACACACAGTGCAGAGTGACTATGGCAGTCACCTCTTCCAAGCCAGGCTCGAAGGAAAATTCTCACCATCTCCTACTACTTCAATCTGGGATGGCTTAACAATAAGGAGCCTAACCATTCTTCTGAAGAGAACTACTTCCAACCTCACCACAAAATGCTCACTTTCTTTGTAAACACTCGGAGACACACTCCTTTGTAAGACTCAATGGTGACTGACAATCTTGAGTTAAAAAAATCAGTGTTGGGAATATATCATTTTTGTAAATCTATTGCCCTACTTACTCAGCCTTGTCAAACCCATCTTTGTCAAGCACATACACAGGATTCACTCCAAAAGCATGGGAGCTGCACTTGTTGGAATTCAGCCAAAAGTGATTCTGTACTCACTACTTGGACAAGAATATGGAGGACAGACAAAGGATGGTGGAGACGGAAGCAAGATTAGTAACTGAAGACGGGTGAAAACTTCAACTGCACTGAAGCTCAGAATTTTACGAAGAACAAGTTCCTGGCACCACCATGAAAAACTCAGCAGTCTCTCTCCAGTACACCTTCTAGTTCTCCTGACAATGTCCCACATCCTTATCTGCTGAAATAAAAGGAAAGTCACCTCCTACATTAAGAGCTGAAATACATCCCAGTGTTAAGAATGGGTTGCATCTTGTTGAGTCATTGGCCAAAGGGGGTTCCATAGATCTGACCCTAAACATCACAGGCTTTGCCAAGGCTACTGATACGGCCCTACTGCTGAAGATGACACTTGTCATTAAACGTGGACAAACTGAGCTGGTACCCAGCTAGAACTGGACCCCTAATGACTAGAACTCATTGTACAGTGAGTTACTCTGCACGTTACTGGAGAAGACAAATAACTGTCAATATCACCCAGCGACAAACCCTGCCTACAAGATATACAAGTGCAACAGTGGCACCAATGTTATAAGAGTAAAACCGCATTTTTTTTTATCGTATTAAGGCACACTCCATGAGATGGAATCCATACTTGATACTGCTCAAGAGGTCAAGAACCTGAGACTAGATAGGCCACGGGCCCTAGGAGAAAAACTAGTACTATATTTTTTACTAAAGCAGTGGTTTTCAACCTGAGGGTTTTGACCCCTTTGGGGGTTAAACAACCCTTTCACAGGGGTCACCTAAAACCATTGGAAGACAGATATTTACTTAGGATTCACAACAGTAGCAAAATTACAGACATGAAGTAGAAACGAAAACAACTGTATGGTTGGGGGTCACCAGCACATGAGAACTGTTGAAAGGATGACAACATTTGGGAAGCTCCTAAAGGAAAATAGGTGACGTAATGGCATGCTGCTATACTTATGGATCACTCCCTCCTCATCGCAGGAGCTTCTTTTTACAGTAGATGGCAATTATCGTGGACCCACAACTGGACAATGAGCAGAGCACTCAGCCCTAGATGGGGCGTCTCCATCAAACCCCTCCCCTCAAGGCTCAGGAGATTTTCACGGAAGAGGAAAGAGAGCCACTGATGACGGACAGCTCCAAGGCAACAATGTAACAAACGTAACAGCGCTGGTGATACATTCGAATACACAGAGACGGGCAGCACACATAAGATCTCCACAGGCGGAAAATCCAACACAGCGATGGAGCAGTAGACACAAAGTTCCACCACTAACCAAGAAATAATTAGCAAGTGATACCTTCAGGGAAAGGAAAAGTCAGCATTCTCCGCAGTGACACTGGGATATCAACCAGACTCTAGGGTAGGTCGCAAGCCCAGCCCGGGTACAGTTGTCCAACACAAAACAAACTCCAAGCTTTCTGTGTGCTTTTTGCTTTTTATCTTACTGGGTTTTGGTTTGTTTGTTTTGAGCTTTAGATTTGAGGGTTTGTTTGTTAGTTTTGAGAAAGGGAAAAGAGAACATAAAGTTGAGTGGGTAGGGAGGTGGGAAAGGTCTGGGAGAAGTTGATGGAGGGGAAAGAATATGATCAAAGTATTTGAAAAAATAATAAAAATTGCCAAAACAAAAAGGATTTAAATACAAACCACTGTATCCTATTTACCCATTAACATGTCTATACATTAACGGAGACCTGACAAACAGAACCAACAAAAACAACAGTGGATGGTAGAAAGCTTATCACACATCTAATGGCACAGTAAACAAGACCCAAGTATGACCCTAACAAGCATTAGAAAAGAGTAGGGCTCACATAGGGGGAGGGGTATCAACAGTCTTAATATATTATGAAATAATGTATTTTACATTCAAATAAATGGAAGTTTGTATGGCCAGTCAGAGAAATCAAAAATAAAAATAGCCTCTTAAAATAATTCGTGCACAAAGTTCACAAGGCACAGCAAAATCTGCAAAGGCGGCAAAGGGAAATATGCAAAAAAAAAAAGTCACAGGTAACCACCTATGATCAAACACATGTTATCCTGAGAAAAAGCCAAGAGGATAGATGGAAAGAGAGATGCAAAAAGACCCATAATTCTCTCCAAGACCTGCAGGCCAGAGACGTAAGAAGACAGAGAGGAGATCTGGCATGCAAACTTATTACTTGGTCTTTTTATTAATTAGTCTTTTACAACATTTAAAACATTACTGATTTACATTTAAAATAGAAGCTCTCTTTTTTTGAATATTTATTATTTATTGATTGTACTTTGTGTAAGGAGAACACTGAAGTTGGTTCTCTCCTTCCACCATTTGAGCTCCTGGGATCAAACAACTTAGGTCTTCAGGCTTGCCTACAAGTAGCTTTTACCTGCGGAGCCATCTCAATCTCACTGGCCCCTCACCTTATTTTCTTCAAATGCACAGATGCTTAAAAAAAATGATATTGTGTGCGTGCCTGTGCACATGTACCATCAGAGCACAACTTTCAGGAATAGCTACAAGCACCTCTACTCATTGTGCTCTCTCGCTGGCCTGGTGTCAGTCTCTCTCACCCCCTTCCCACTTCTAACAAGGAGATGGAAGAGAGATTAGGACTAGGGGAATATAGCAGTTTGAATAAGAATGTCCCCCTTAGGCTCATGTATTTCAATGCTGGCCATTAGGGAGTGTCAGTGACTTGAGAGGCATTGGGAGGTGCTACCTTGTTAGAGATGTGAGTCACAGCATTTGGATCCAGAGGAAGAACTCTCAGCTACCTCTCATGTCTGCCTGTGTGTTGCCATGTTCCCCAACATGACTATAATGGACTAAACCTCTAAACCTGTAAGCAAGCCCCAGTTAAATGCTTTCTTTTATAAGGGTTGCTGTGGCCATGGTGCCTCTTCACAGCAATAGAGCACTGACTAACACAGGGAGGGTCTGTAACAGAATCCACATTCCCACAGAGCTATTATACACCATTAGCCTTTATGAACAGGAGATGCTCTCTTAATTTTCCCAAGACTGCCATGTCACCCTGCTTCCTGCTAAGGCTGGGTCCCTGGTAGAATGACACCACAGTCTAGAGTCAAGCCATCCTAAAACATGCATAGCTTTTCTACTGTGCATGATGGACAGGTCCAGAGGACTAGAGAATTGAAAGTAAGGGTACCCCTAGCATAAAAGGCCTGGGAAGGCACTGTAGACATAGCGCAGAGATACACCAACAGTGACCTGGGGAAAGGGTAAATTAATACAAATACTTCAGACATATCCTGATCACCTAAACAGAGGATTTTTAATTTTAGATTTAATCTTCTGCAAAATATTCCATAGTATAAGCAAAACAGAAGAATCAATCCTGTATTACAAATATCCTAATATGACCACAACATGTTAAATGCACTTGAAAATAAGACACACTTTGACATACTGATTACTTCCCTGAATTCTAAGAGAAAGTCATCTTGCATGTACATGTTAGGAATGTCTTTTCCCTCATGGGGAGCTTTGTTGGTTTGAATTAGAAAGGCCTCCACAGGCTCATATATCTAGATGCTTGTTCCACAGTTGGTGAACTGTTTAGGTAAGATTATGAGGTGCAGTCTTGTTGGGGGAGGTGAGACACGGAGGAAGGGCTTTGAGGTTTCAAAAGCCCCATATGGATGGTTCCCTGTCAGTCTCTCTCTCTGTAACTAAGTAACTAAGATGAGGGGCTAAGAAGAACGTTAATTAAGAGCTAACAAAGTATTTTGATACTAGAAAGAGGGGCACATGAAATGCTTTATCATAATCATGGAAGATAGGAAGAGGAGAGAAACCACCCCCCACTCATAGTCCCTCCCCAAAAAAATGATAATCATCTCACATATACCAGAAGCCGTGGAATTAATGAAATAAACTTAGAGCTGGGCATGGTGGCTCATGGCTATAACCTCAGCACTAAGGAGACTGAGGCAGAAAGTTTGGGCTTTCGGGCTAGCCTGTGGTACACAGTGTAACCCAGTCTCAAGATCAAAGCTGCTCATGACATACCACAAATTATATTTCAAGATGCAGAAGAGGGTATTAAGGATAAAGCAGAAGTGTAAAGAAGTTTAAGTAATACTTTTCTACCTGCTTCAAAACAGCAAAGTGGGCAAGCCACAAAAGCAAGGTGGCACAGAGGCAACGCACTGCCTACAGACTGTCTGCTGTACAGCAGGATAAATTGACAATTCAGGAAGTGGATGTATTTTTCTGTGCCCCCAATATTTGCTATTATCTCATATGCAAGTTTCAAAACGCTATAGCAAGGCTGTCTCTAGATTCGTTTAGAAATATAAAAGTACAATTTGTGTAAAGTCCTGAGATAATAACTCTGTTATTTACAATTTTCTAGAAATAGAGATTTCTAGAAACAGGGATTGGAACAAAGAAGAGAGAATACCACCACGCAATAAGTAGTGATGGTCTCCAAGTTCTCTTAAATTTGTACAGCATTGACAGTCTCCGTAATCCCAGGTGGGGACAAGAGAAACGTATACTTTTCACTGCCTCTCATTAACTAAGAAGCCATAGCTAAAAATAAAAGCTGAAGAAACTCCAAATTGAAGTTTTTATGGGGTACATTAAATTATTCTCTATCAACTGCAAATCTTTAAAGTTGCAGAATATTACTTTAAAGCTACTGACCCCCCCCCCTTCCCCGCAGAGTACATAGTAATTTTCCTTAAAGGGGTGGGGGAGCTTGTGCTTTCAATCCAATCTACATGAGGAAAGGAAAAGCATGGCTCCCACTGCAGAGAGCAAGGCTCCACTCCTACAAAACCAAGTACATAATGGACACACACTTTCTCTTCTTCCTAGGCCAATTATAAACTGAGAAAGGACCAACACTGGCGTTAAATACTGCTATGTGCCAATCATTGTACAGTTGTTCACGAACCTGGCATGTGAGAGTCAAACACAGACCTCAAGACTACAGTAGAAAATGTACTATAAAGAACTTGCTTGCTGTGTTCAGTTAAATGCAGGCACACATGCATGGCTGTCTCTTGGCACAGGACCGCCATTAACATTCAAGATAAACTTATAATCTAGTAAATATGGATCTGCCTTTCCACAAAGGAATATCTCCAATTTGATAAAGCTGATCAATATTATGTACTTATATGTCCCAGTACAATCGCCTTCTCTTGTTATTTTTGGTCAACTTAATGTGCCCTTTTGTGTTAGATTCTACAATATGCACATGGCAGAGGGACATCTTTTGATTCACATTCGTAGCTATGTTGTCCATGTAATGATTCTTATTACTTTCTTCATTAAGCATCAAGGTTACAGAAGTAAATACACTGTGTATCAACCTAAAGTCAAAATAGTCACATGTAACACAGGACAGTTTCCAAATATGGCCACTACTTGCAATGTTGTAAATATTTACAATATTTGCAATATTTCTAACCTAAGATGTGGAAGCTAGAGAGATGGCTCAATAATTAGGAGCAGTTACTGCTCCTGCAGTTCCTAGCATCACACAAAGATGCTAACTGGTCTCTTCAAGCACCTGTACTCTCCTGCACACACCCACACATACACAAAACCGAAAATTTAAATATTAAATAAGATTGTAATTAGATCCATTTATATTAAAACAAAAGCTTCAAGGCTAGAATGTATAGCTCAATGTTAGAGAGACCGTGTCCCAAACATATACAAGGCTCTCGTTTCAATCACTGGTACCAAAAATAAATAAACACTAAAATAAACTGAATTAGTAAGTTCAGTTCTTCATCAGAGTTAAGAATTTCAGATTAGACAGTGAGATGGCTCAGCAGGCACTTGCTACAGTATCTGACACTCTGAGGGCCAAGGACAACTGTAGACAGTTCCAAATTTATTTCTTAGAGTTTTGGTGACCTCTGATGAATTTTAACCTTGGTAATTTCTCCCATCTAAAGTATAATTCATTCTTTCTTTTTTTAAAAAAATGTATTTTTAAAGAAGTTAGGCAATGGATAAAAAGAACAAATCATAAAACTGTCAGGCTGGGTGTGGTACTACATGACTATAAGCCTAGCCCTCTGGAAGTACGGCAGGAAAACAAAAATTTCAAGGCCAATCTAAACTACAAAGCAAGCCTGAGCTACATGGTTGGATCCTAATTGGGGGAAAAAAAGAAAAGAAAAGAAAATGAAGAAAGAAAAGATAGGAAGGAAGGAAGGAAGGAGTCAGTTACTACACAAAACAAGGTATTGCTATGGGGTGTGTGTGTGTCTGTGTGTGTGGTATACCCACACAAGTGCATGAACTGTGCCTACAGATTAGGATGTATTTCCTTCACTTACTCAAAAGAACATTTTTACTTACTAGCAAGCAGACCATTTATCATCTATCAAATGCCATGTTCCAAGTACAAAATATTTAAGCCACTATAGCACACACCATCAATTACTTGAGGAAAAAAAATTCCTTTAACATAAAAATATTCACATAGGTAGCCAAATCAGAACACTTTATTACTAAACAGCTAACAGTGAGAGCCAGATGGTGTCTTAAGAAGCAGACCCAACAGACACTAGTAAGAATTAAAAACCATAGTACATAGTGGACATTTTTGCTCAATTTAGTATAGTACTTAACAGGGGGTCTCAGAAGGGTCAGCAAATTGTCAGTAAGCTGTGATTAATACTACATGCCTGGTACTCTGAAAGTCACTCAGGAGATTAGGCCATTTTAGAGAGCTAAACCAAGAATTAAGATTAACTCTGGAGATAAACTAGTTTGAACCATCCCACACTGAGGAAATGACTTCATACAGTTTGATGAAGCAATTATCTACAAGGCTGTCTAACCAACAAGATTTGGGAAACGAGCCTGGGCACAATGAGAATGCACACTAAAGATGGAGATGCCAAGGTTTGATAGTGATGGCAACAGGGAGGCTGGGCCAGGTAGCTAGGGAAAATCATAGAAGGAAGGCTAATTGTCCTGATGCTTTTGAACATCAGACTCTTCTCTCTTTCTGCCTCAACTGTTCACTGAACTCTCTCATGCCCTTTCTTATCTGAGAACTCAGGTGAGTTCCCAGATAGCCTAAAATACTAATTGAGCCAAAGAAGGAAAGCACCCCTCATCTAGGTAATCAAACTCAAAACCTCATAGGCAGAAAATACAGAGAAATTGTTCCATAGTTGTAAAAGGTAGCTGACCTTTGTTCTCTCAAGAGACAGACTTGCCCTTCTTCTAGTTGATTCATCAGGCATAATTACTTTTGTTTTATCTCTTAAACTACAGTTCGATAAAACAGAAATAGCTGGTAAACATGACATGAAATACTCAAAGTGCTGAGAAGAAAAAACAGCAAGATCTTCGTTCCCAATATGGGACCTCTTGGAGTAACTACGTGCATGACTATGGCCCCTAAGCTGAAGAAATACAGAGCACCCCATAGAGCTCTCAACAGCTACAGAGCAGCTGTACTTTAACCTGGGAACAATGAGGTTCATACTTAAATGGCAGATCACAGGCCCTGGGAGATGCAGCTTCCAAATGGGCTTTAGTCACAGAAAAATTAGATTCCTTCAAATATCAACATATTTGAAGAACTTAGACATCCTCATTTGATCCACTAGGCAAATCTCATAAGACAGAGGGCAACATGCTGTGTAGTCAAGATGACTCAGACAAGGAGTTCCAACTTTCTAGCAAAGAACAGAACACATAAATAGAATGACAACACGGGATGCAAGCTGGAGTGTGAAAGGGATGATGTCGGGGTGACATGGGGAAACCCATGATGACAGCTCCCAACAGACAGAACAAGTGCATGTGCAGAAGGCTATGTGCTATGCAGACACGGACAGCAACAATTAATAAATGGGACCTCCTGAAACTGAGAAGCTTCTGTAAAGCAAAGGACACAGTCAACAAGACAAAACGCGGCCTACAGAATGGGAGAAGATCTTCACCAATCTCACATCAGAGGACTGAACGCCAAAATATACAAAGAACTCAAGAAATTGGTCATCAAAAGAACAAATAATCCAATACAAAAAATGGAGTACAGATCTAAACAGAGAACTCTTAACAGAGGAATCTAAAATGGCTGAAAGACACTTAAGGAAATGCTCAACATCCTTAGTCATCAGAGAAATGCAAATCAAAACAACTCTGAGATTCCATCTTACACCTGTAAGAATGGCCAAGATCAAAAACACTGAAGACAACTTATCCTGGAGAGGTTGTGGAGCAAAGGGAACACTCCTGCATTGCTGGTGGGAATGCAAGCTGGTACAGCGGCTTTGGATATTACTGTAGCAATTTCTCAGAAAATTAGGAAACAACCTACCTCACGATACAGCAATACTACTTTAGGGTATATACCCAAAGGATGTTCAATTGTACCACAAGGACATGTGTTCAACTAAGTTCATAGCAGCATTGTTTGTCATAGTCAGAACCTGGAAACAATCTAAATGCCCCTCGACTGAAGAACAGATAAGGAAACTGTGGTATATTATACAATGCAGTACTACACAGCAGAAAAAAATAATGGTATCTTGCAGTTTGCAGGCAAATGGAAAGATCTAGAAAACATCATATTGAGTGAGGTAACCCAGACCCAGAAAGACAAATATCATATGTACTTACTCATAAGTGGCTTTTAGACATAAAGCAAAGAAAACCCAACCTATAATTAACAATCCCAGAAAACCTAGACAACAAAGAGGACCCTAACCTAAGAGAGACATACATGGCTCTAATGTACATGGGAAGTAGAAAAAGACAAGATCTCCTCAGTAAATCGGGAGCATGGGAACCATGGGAGAAGGCAGAAGAGGAGGGGAGAGGAAAGGAAAAGAGTGGGAAAAAAATATATAGCTCAATAAAAACAATAAAAAATGTTTAAAAAAAGAAAAAAAGGCTATGTGCTATGCAATGTTCAAACAGGGTGGAGTCCACATGGATTCATTTATTAAATAATAATTGCCTACCATGTTTCAGACATTGGGTTGCACAGAGTGTCAACAAGACAGGCGTGCAGGGAATGTACTGGGAGACACAGGTATTAAACAAGCCAAAGGTCAATTTCTGTCTCCACTACGTTCCACGGCCATGAAGAAAACCAGGATGCTACAGAAATAATCATTAAGAAGAAAGCCTCTCTGGAGAAGTGACATTTAAACTGAGACCTAACAATGAGAAAAATCTTAGCTGTACTTGGTCTCTGGGGACACAGCATGGTACCACCATGGGAAGGGGCGAGATGAACCATGATCCCTGAGCAATCTGTTCCAAGATTGGCCACATGCAGTGTGTTAGTTCTATAGACAGAACTGTTACGATTACAGAAAGTTAAACTAGGAAGCCTGACTACTATCCATGCCTGGCCACTCCTTTGCTCAAATGCGGGAAAGAAGCCTAGAGACTGGATCAGTGGCACTTAAGTAGGTGTAGGCAGAGGATGGTCCCAGCCTGTCACACCTATTACATCCAGCTGTCAATTAGCTTTTTAATCAGATAATTCACTTGAAAAGTTGGAGCTCAGGAAACAGGTAAAGCATAAGTAGCATTTAGTATCTTCCGGTTAAATGATTAGATTAGGTGCCAAGCACTTTACTAGACTATACAAAAAACAATTTCCGCACCGTTGAGGTAAAGTAAGAAGTGTAGTAAGTTGTTTCACAAAAGAAAATACATTGAGTTTCTCTTCTGACATTACACACATCCTTTTGGGTGTCTCACTAGCTAGGAAATCATGGTGAAAGTAGAGAGTGTGTCAAATTATTTTAAATGCTTTTCCTTGAAGAAACAGAATTGGCAAACATCCCCCAATGCCACTTTGGACAGACACACTTTCGTGTCTTACTGTACCTGCCTGAGAGGCAGGAGCATGGGAAACTGTTACTAAGGGCTGGGAATGAAGAAAGCCAGCAGTGGGCTTTGCAGATACACTGTACCTAAAAGCAGAACACTAAACACAGAAGACAGGAATATGCTCCTATCTAACTGGACAACCACAAAATAAGAAGGCCCATGCGTAGAATAAAGCATGCTATAAATTCTTCATGAATTCTGTTCTAGGGGACCAGAAAACAGGCTTAGGGTCTTTAAATTACAATTGCCCTTTAAAAATCAAATACTGTCAAAATCAAACATTAATTTTTAATTGCATGTTTTTCCAAACACTGCATTGTATTTTGCAGGAATAGTCAAAACAAAAGAGAAATTTCATGAAGCCACAGCCGCTCACTCCCAGTGCTTCTTCTCCCAACTCCTATTCCCAGATACTAATCAGGTATAACACAAAGCACTGGAACTCTTCTGAAGCCCTGGCTCAGCCTGTACATACATATTTCTGAAGCACTGACCACCTCCAGTCTGAGCTGAACAATGGGTCCAAACGGAAAAGGCTACAGAGAAGAGAGAAGCAAACAGTCCCAGAGTTTATGAAGTCCTTGGAACAGGTGAGCAGATTGGATCCCACCCCCTGAGGAGTAAGAATTCCAGACTTTAGTGTGCCCTTGATGGCCACAGATGAGGTCACCCAAGATGCTGATTGATCAACTGGAAGCCCAACTGGCTGGTCCTCACTGATGCCGCACTCTATTTTAGACACCTACTGTCGCAAGCTCCATGTTCTTGAGAGATTTCTAAACCTTTCCAAGGACATCAGAAACTGTGTCTGTACCTGAGCATTTATCTCTGTTACCGAAGAAAAGTCACCTTCCAAAAGAACGCAGTCAAAGCCCATATCGTATGTACTAACAACAAAATTGTATTATACATCAAGAAAGTCCAGGGGACTATGAGAAAATTAAAATCTGGATACCTCATTCTATCAAAATGATATAATCATCAAGACTTAACTTACACTGAGAGAAGCAATACAGTTCAGACTACTCCAGGCAAAAACCTCAGGTGAATACTGATTTCTTATAAGACATGAATGACTTCTAAATGCACATGGCCTCTGAGCTTTGGATGATGATGACAACCCAAAATTGGACTATCAAAAGAGTAACAATGGAAATTTTGAGAGACAATCTCTTTTACTGTTTAAAAAAAAACAAAAAACAACAACAACAAAAAACACACACACTTCTGTCAGGCACTGGTGGTGCACACCTTGAATCCCAGCACTTGGGAGGCAGAGGTAGGTGAATCTCAGTGAGTTCGAGGCGAGCCTGGTCTACAAAGTGAGTTCCAGGACAACCAGGACTGTTTCACAAAGAAACCCTCTCTTGAAAAACAAAAAAACAAATAAAATATATATTAAAAACACTTCTATAACAATCCACCTTCTAAAAATCAAAAGACAGCTGTTTGAACTGGAGTCAATCGACACAATGTATCATTCGGAAGATGACCCTGAATTCATCAGAAGTGGAGAGGAAAAGAATTTGCCTGCAAAATAAACACAGAGCTAGATACTAAGAAAAAAATAAAACAACAAAACTCCTAAGATGTTAACTATCAGAAGGATGTATAAGAGACAAATGTGTAGACATTAACTATTAGAAGGGTGTATAAGAGACAAATGTGTAGAGTTTTCACAACAAAGACTCTAGTGGTTGAAGATGGGAGACAGAGAGGGAAAGGGGGGAAAGAAGTTCAGGGGTACGTATTTTAAAAATCTAAGCCACCGAAATTCCAAAATGACACCCACATAACCCCTTTACCTTCCCATTCAAAAATGTTTTGAAGCGATTTCTCCTATTCTCTTCAGAAGCTTTCTTTTTATGTCTAGTAAATATTAAGAGATAAATTACATTTTTACTTCAGTATACAATGGATGAAAACAACACTAAGGCCCTTGAATCTGTAAATAAATTTTAATGGAAAAGACAAGTATTCAAACGTGGGTAAAGGATGATAGATGGGCAATATCGGAACACAAGGACATTTGGAGATGGAGACAATATTGGATGGCGCAAGGCTCTTAGTGGTTTAAGCCAGGAAGTATCAAGCAGTGTGCTAAGCCCCTTTAGAAAGCATTAGCCTCATTGGATACTAACAAGTGAATGAGATGGATTGCTTTAACCCTATTTTTCAAATGAAGAAATGGGCTTACAAAAGATTGACTCGCTCAGAACTTGATTGCTTATTCAAATCTACCAGACCCCCCAAGTTATATGTTCATTGTGCTATTATCAGCAAAGCAGTTATAATAAGCAGTGCCTGTTTTATCCCAGAAAAAAATAAGTTAAAATCTCTCTTAAAGGACTGGACACTGTTACATACACTCAACTGGACTGTATGCAGTCAAGGATGAGAGCTACTGGGGAAAGCCTTCATGGGTCATGGGAACCAAGGACTGTACAAGGCATCTGGCTCTGAGGACTAAGCAAGACTGCAGGAGCCTGAGTGTGGTGACACATGCCTGGAACGCCAGTGTTGCATAGTATTTTACTCTATTGGCTTTGTGAGGAGTCCACCACCAGCTCCCAAATAAATCACATGAAGACTTAGTTTAGGTTATGAATGCCTGACCTTAGTTTGGCTTGTTTCTTGCCAGCTTTTAACTTAAATTATGCCCGCCACCTTTTGCCTCGGGGCTTTTTTCTTTCTTACTTCGGTATGTCTTATTTTCCTTCTTACTCCGTGGCTGGCTGGCTAGGCTGGTCCCTAGTTTACTCCTCTCCTTGTTCTCTGTTCTCCCAGATTTCTCCTTGTTTATACTTTCTGCCTGCTTGCTTGGCCTGTCCTTGCTCCTGCCTTGCTATTGGCCGTTCAACTCTTTTTTTATTAGGACCACCAGGTGTTTTAGAGGCACAGTAACACAGTTTTACAGAATTAAACAAATGCAGCATAAACAAAAGTCACACACCTGAAATTAATATTCCCCAACCTTCCAGCATTCAACTCCTTACAGGAGGAGTAAATGTATGATACCAGCATGGGCGCCATACAGCAAGACTCTGTCTCAAATATACAAACAAGCTCAACAAAAACTATCAGAAAAGGAGTTGCTGCAACAGAATGGAGAGCAAATGCAACACATAATGGACTACAAAGCTTGACTCAAAGCACTAATTAGGGGCTGGTAAGATGGCTCAGTGGGTAAAACATTGTCATGGAAGCCTAATGGAGTTTGGTCCCCAGAACCGATTTTGCAAAGGTTGTCTTCTGACCTCCATATATATGATGTGGTACACATGTTGAGCGTGCATACAAATAAAAAGGCAGGAATTACAAAGGTAGAAAAAGTAGACTGGAATCAGTCCACTGGAGAGCAGAGTATAGGCTAGCAAACCTGCACGTTTAAGAGTACTATATAGTATGTACTGTAGGGACAAAGAGGGCATAAAATGCTCGTTAACTGATGTGACAAGTGGTATATAAATTATAGGGGGAAAAGGAAAAATTAACAGTTGACTGTTCTAACGCCAGTGGGTGGTGATGCAAACCAATGAGAGGGGAGAAGCCACGCGGGCCTTGAGGAGCAATCAAATGCGGAACAGCGGTCACAACCATGGCTCAGTTGTGCGGTGGCGCTGTCATCTTATTTAGTAACCAGAAGGGAGAAAAAGGAAACAATCCACATAAAACGCACAACGAACTTCTATATTAACAGAGCACAATATAAGAAAATAGCCCCCTAGTTTTTTTCATCTTACAATTCGAGCCCCGATGGGTCTATGGGTTCAGCAACTGTAGAAGCACAGCCTGGTTCTGATTGGTTTCTTGGTGTAGCAGCTTAGTCCAGTGTCAGATGCAAGATGCAGCCATATGAAATAGAAAGGCTCCCTAAAAGGTCACTTGGAACGTACTTTACCACAACCAAAACCATCATCTCATACACACTTTCTCTACAGAGCTCTAGTTATCATGGAATTTGCTATATTGACCAGTCTAACCTTGAACTCACAGAGACCTGTGTCTTCTACTGGGAATTAAAGGCATACACCACCATGTCTGGCTGAAGTTGTTCCTTTAACCCACTTTTGGGCGCACAGACGCTTGTACTCTGAGGTCAAAGGTACAACATTCTTAGAGCATATGTTCTAATGCCAGAAAACAGTTCTCTCATCTATAACACCATAACACATCTACAACCCATTAACAGACACAAATGGCAGCTGAAGATTAGGATTTTCCAAAGTCTTTCTGCAAAGGAAACACTTTTCCCTGACAACATTCTTTGGCTAGAGAAGCGCTCTGAATGATGCCACAGATCCAGTTCCTGCTTCCTTGTTTTGGACTGGAAGCAAAATAGATCTAACAGAGATAATGAATGGCAGCCCAAGATCACTGAGGGGTTCTTTAAATAAGCTTTTGAGGCTCTAAAGGGGTAGGTAAGAAAGATGGACGCAAAAATATCCAGAAACACAAGCTTGGATAAAAGGACAGGGGGTATTTTTGCCAAGCCATTTGCATCATTCTCAGGGACCCACACACGTCTATATGCCTAGCAGGTAAAACAAGAATACTTCTGCACTTTGGAAAGGATTTTCTGCTTAGGATTAATTAAAGGTACATCAGCTGCTCTGGGAATTCACTTTGAACCAAAAGGAGGTCACACTAAAACATGACTGACGGAACTAGAATGAAATATGTTATCTCACCTCACAAACAACCTATGGACTCGCTTTTTATTAAAAAAGAAAGAAAGAAAGAAAAAGGAGGGGAAAGGCTGCCAGTCCCACTGCTGTACCTCAGAAGAAGAAAGGATGTTCTCAAAGGAACAGGCAAGCAGCCATTAACTAGGTTGGGACCAATAACTATAAACTAATTAGCTATCAAAAGTGGATGGGAGCCAGAGGTATGGTTTTGTGTTTTAAATATGAGTGTTTTAGATACAGGATCCCACCGCTGGCTTTCCCTTCAGTTTGAAAACCAGAGCCCTATTAATGCAGTCATGTTTTCAGATACATGAGCTAGGTAGGTACACTGAGCAAAATAACACAAAACACTCTACCCTTGCATGTCAGCATTTCCAACATATACACCACAGGTTCCATGCCCGGTTCCTCAGCAAGGCAGATGCCTGAAGACATTCTGTAGAAACACTGCCAAGCCCCTCTGCCCACCTGTGACGACGCACGGTGCCTTTTAACAGTGTGTTCTGTTTAAGTGGCTGTTAAAGTGTGGGCACGCTGACTTTCAAAGACGTTTCTAGCAAGAGGTCACACTATAAAAATCGAGAGAGTTAAAGAAATCAGTTGTATATCAACTGCCAAAACCCAATTCTAAATGGCAGAGTTGGTCAGAAACTGTTTTACACACTGAAAAACAAACCAATCAACAAACAAACAAAAAACCACCTGCGGGTTGGAAATACCCAACTGTTGGGTGGAAGTGGAAAGCCCTGAGCAACTGTGAACATTCAAAGGCATTTGTCTTGGAGCCTGAAAGAAAGATCAGAGACCAAAAGCAGGGGAAACAGGCTCATTTCTCTTCATTTCTAGAAGAATTAAAATATCCGTATTTAGATGAACTGTATTTTGCAAAATTCCTATGCAGAAGCCTTGGGCTCCAAGTTGATTATATATGTGCAGACACTTTAAAAAGAACAGGGTAATTATGTTAAGGTCACACAAAAGAGGAAAGAGGAGACCCCAGACGCTGTCACTCACACTC
Organism: Ondatra zibethicus; assembly: GCA_004026605.1. NCBI lineage: Eukaryota > Metazoa > Chordata > Mammalia > Rodentia > Cricetidae > Ondatra > Ondatra zibethicus. Next base: position 77,367 of record PVIU01002832.1, read on the forward strand.
ACACACACACACACACACACACACACACACACACACACATGACACAGTAAGAAGACAGCCTCTACTCACTACCAGTGCCCAGCACTTGATTTTGGACTTCCACCCTCTACAACTATAATACAATGAACTTTTTATGGATTAACCAAACTAACCCAAGCTGACCAATAGATTCCCCCAAACCAAGTCTCTCTCAGTTGCCTTTTGCTTTCCACTGACTCCAGATTGAGATTACTCCGCTATACCCCTAGCCACCCTGCCCTTTACCCACTCTTCATTCCAGTGTATATGTACTACCGACCTTTCAATATCTCCACAAATGTCTCATGTTATCACTACTTAAAAGCACTAAAGGTACACATGTATGTATCATTCAAGGGCTTTTTTTTTTAACATTTTAAAGATTTCTTAAATGTGTATGTTTATGTATACACATGTATACCACATGAATGCCTGGCACCTGTGGAGGCCAGAAGAGGTCATTGGATCACCTGGAATTTGAGTTACAGATGATTGTGAGCCATCATGTGCGTACTGAGAACCAAACCTGGGTCCTCTGGAAAAGTAGCCGAACCATCTTTCCAGTCACAAGGGGCTGGAAATCTTACCTACCCTAGTATTTTCCTCCCAATGTCTCATGCACAAACCCTAAACAGGTCAAAATAGCCCATAGCCAGCCTATTGCCATCCCTTGATTTTCTCCTCCCTTGCTCCTATTCTCCTTGGCACATGATTTAGAATGACCACTCTGCTTACTTCCTTCATGCGTGGTGGATGGAAAAGGGGCGTTCCTGGGGAGTGTTAAGCTATGACAAGGGGCCATGGCAAACTGCCTAAGTGCTTCTCTTTATTCAAACAAGCTCTGCTCAGACCAAATCATACTGCCCCACACTTACAGACGAGCAGAAACCACGAGTCGTCTGGTATAAAAGAACTTATACAATACCTTAGAAGTCAGAAAATCATAAATCTCATGGCATATCCATGAGTTCTGAGAGGAGGGAGGAGAAAAGCCACAAGGGTTTGGCTGACTTTTGAAAAAAGATCACGTGCTATACCTTATACCTTAGGGCAAAGAATGTCAACTTAAAGCAGCACAGAAAATTTTCAGCTCCATGTTTCACAGAAAACTGGAAAGATGTGACCTTAATTAAATGGCAAAGGACTTCACAGGCTTTTGCCATCCCTTAAGCCCATCCTAAGTTCTGCATAGGGCTTGGAGGCCATGAGAGGAATCCACAGCTTTGCGCCCCAAACTCTGCTTTCTTTCCAAACCTATCACCTCAATCCCAGCAATAAAACTTGCAACTGACAGAGTCTCTTCTTTTCCCAATGTCCAACTATTCCTTCCTCATAAGTCCTACAAAGAACATAACAGCAAGCCTCTCCTACCCTCCTTTTATGAGACAGTAACTGAGTTCATAACCTACACTGGGCTCCTATTGACTTTCATCACATGTCAGCAAGACACAGTAAGACACCAATGATACCCTACACTGGACCCAACGTATTTACACCATGTGGTAGCAAGACACAGTAAGACACTATTGCTTCCAGCACACAACACCTGGCACTCAGTTTTACACGCTGACAAAACAGCCTTGACCCACCCTCTGGACTTTGCTTCAGAGTTTTATAAATGCTTTCTGCAGCTGACATCTTCTTCCTATTAGTTCCCATGCATACTTACACCCACCATTCAAACAATTACTCCAAGAGGTCTTTCCATGCACTGTGGCAACTGGACACCTGTAAGATACTGCCAATGACTTCACTTCCGTGATAGTGTTTATGTAGAGACACAGACAGGTATACAGGGTTGAATTCTAGAAGAGCCTTAATTCCGACCAAAATAAAAATGTACTCTCATCAGTAGCACCTAGTGGTAGCCCAAGGTCCACAGAGAATAGCCAAAAGCATTCAAGTTGTCTGATGTATGTATCTCATCTACTGGAAATATGACAGGATAGACGATGATGGCTAGCAGAGCTACATCAGGGCCCAGAATCTGGCACAAACCAATAGATAATATTCAGAGACTTCGGTGACTATTTCCTAGAACATTAAGTGCCCAAGAGGGCTGGGCCATCAGCTTCCCATCAAGAGGGGGAAAGAACCACCCACTTCTATGACAGATTGATTGCTAAACACATGTACAGCAGGCCTTCCAGGAGAAAAGGCAAGCTGTCCTGCCAGAGTTCCTAAAAGCTTCTGAGGACCGTGATTTTTAAGGGGTAAAAAGATGGATTCTAATGCACACTAGATAGCCCTTTTTCCTCAAACTTAGGGCTGAATAATGTGCTTTCAGTCTGAAAACTTCCTAGAATTCTAAAATATCAGCCACCTTTAAATAAGAACATTAGTCATAAAAGAGTAATTACTAAAATTGCAAAAAGCGTGTACAGGCAAAGTCTACTATTCAAGAAAATAATTTTTAAATCAATGCAGTTAAACACAATGTAATCTTGTCAGAGCCGATATACCACACCACCTACTCACTCCCTCAAGTCTAGGAAACAGCCCTGACCAATGGAATACAAACACGCCAAAGGAGGCTTTAACCTTCTCGTCAGTCATTTCAATGACAAACAGAGAGCAGTTTTGTCACTGTACATATAGCTACAAAAAAACTAAAAAGTTCCAAAGATTAATACCTCTCTTAACCACATCTCCCTGTTTTACACAGAAATACACACACAACTATGCATGCCTGTTACAAATCAAGTATCAAACTGCCGGAATAAAACTGGTAATGTTTTAGATTATAAAACATTTCTAAGCAGTATGTTGAAAGGCAACAATGAAAACCACCACCCCTGTGATCATCATTGACATGTATTAAGTGGGTCATTTCTTTATATTTTATAAAAATGTTTTCTAAGAACACAAGATCCTGACAAGTATAAGAAGAACAGTGTTTTAGGAACTGGAAATAAAACAAGCAGAATCATTAATTATCACATAAAATAGCCCTAAAAAGACTGAGAGAGAGTCTTTGCAAAAGATAGTACAGCTTGCAGCCAAGATGAAACTAAATTTTTGGATTAAACAAAATTTAAAATCTCTAGATTCCTCCTGCTGAAGAATATTCCTTTGTTCATTACAAACCTGAGACAAAAACAAGACGTTTAATAGCAATGTGTTTTCTCCCAGAAAGTTGATTTATTGCTATTTAGCGTTTCCAAGAAAGTATTTCCAAGAGTTAAGTGATCGTTTCAATATCGACTCCTCTTCACAGCCTGCTCTGTGGTGTTACCACCTCCTTACAAACTGGGGAAACACCGAAAAGGACGCATAAACAACTTCCTTCATCTCAACATGCCCCTGCCCCTCCCCCCCCCCCCCCCCCCCCCCCCCCCCCCCCCCCCCCCCCCCCCCCCCCGACACACCAGACTTTGGAGTATCACACAAAAGCAAAGTACCTATTTAGTTCTCAGATTCTGTGCCTCATTTTAAAGGGCACCAAAACTGAAGAGTAAATCAACCCAGCTATCTAAGGAAGGAGATACCCAAAAGCCAAACATCAAATGACTAATGTCCTACGTTCTACTCTCAAACACAGGATCACAGTAATGATCAAGGCCATCACGTGACTATGCTTCCACCCAGGGCTTTCACTAGCTTATTTCAGTTCCTGCTATTTACAAACAGGGATGCTTATTCCATATAAAAGCTCTTAGTTCCAATAAGCTCTGGGTAACTTGCTACCTCCATTTGTAAAGCCTCTTCCTCACAATTACCATCCATTTGAAGAGTGATTTGACCCACACTCCGTCCTTTGAGACATTACATAAAAGGACTCTCACCTACTCAAAAATCAATCTTTTCAATTAGATGAAAACTTAATGAAAGCTGAGATCATCCTGATGAAAGCCAAGTGCTGCCAAAAGGCGAAAGCAGCTCCACACTCTAACGGTAAAACCCACAAAGTTGCCAGATTACGGTTCTGCTGCTTAGTCACTGTGGCTTACAGATGTGTGACTACCACAGGCGGGCAGTGACTTGCCATAAGGGACCCAGGGTGCCCCATTACTGACAATATCAAGTAAATACCAACAGAATTGGTTACCTGCACAGAAGCTATTTATCTTAGCCCTGTAACTGAGCCTCTCCATAACAGAGCCCTATCCCAAGCAGAAAATGGAGATTCTGGCACACTTGCCTGTGCCTTTAGTAGAGAGTACATAACAGACCAACCCAGTACCCATGATCATGTGATTCAAAAATGAATTTTGGCTTACTTACCTCACATTCACTTTAACAGTAATCGCCACATGGTCAATGGTATGAAGCCACTGGAGAGGTGGCTGGTGATAATGAAAGTGAACAGAGACAAAAGTCTGTAAAGCTGACTGATGTTGAGTTCAACCCACAAATAGGACATGGTAGCCAATTTAACCAAGTGGAAACAGACTGAATTACCCTCACACTTATCCTTACAACAGTTTCCATCTACCCAGGCAAGTCCTGAGCAGATGACAATAGGAACAAAAGGACTAAAAATACTCAACAAAAATGAACCAAAATCCAGAATGGAATCTACTTTTCATTTAATGCCAAAAAGTGAACTTAAATCCCTTTGTTAGGAAAACAAATCATAAATGTTTTCCAAAAATAGCAACAAGAAAGTATTAATAAAAACTATTTTTTGCCGGGTGGTGGTGTCCCAAACCACACGCCTGTTGTTCCAGCACTCGGGAGGCGGAGGCAGTGGATCTCTGTGAGTTTGAGGCTAGCCTGGTCTACAAATCAAGCTCTAGGATAGCCAGGGCTGTTACACAAAGAAATCCTGTCTCGCAAAAACAACAAAAAATAACGATTTTCTAAAATTTCTTAGGTCATAAACCATAATTATCCTGTAAATAAATGCATGCTCACTAGGAGCAGTAAAATAAACACAACCACACACAGCAATGTCGTTTATTACAAAACACATACAACACACACCTATATGACCCTCAAAAACTACTGGGAACTTAAACTATTTAAACTGTGAGGCTGGAAAGATAGCTTAGGTATTAAAAACAATTACTGGTCTTCCAGAGGACCTGAGTTCCCAGCACTCACAACTACCTATGCCTCTAGCCCCAGGGGATCCAAGGCCCTCTTCTGGCCTCCACGGGTACTGAACTCACGTACACAGACTCACACAAAGACTCTCTCACACACAATCATTTCTCTTAAAAAGAAAACGGGGTGCTGGAGTGAGGAGAGCTTGATACTGACAAAATAAGAGGTAGAGACAGGGAAGACAGGAAAAAAAATCACAAGTTAGGGCTGGCGTAACAAAAAACTAGACTGATCACAAAGCATGAGGTAAAAACTGATTGGCTTCCTAAAGGGAAATTATTTAGCTAGTTCATAAACTATTGTATCTAATCAAAAATTGGGGAACTGTGAATGCCTGCAAGTGCTTGAAATTGCTCTGCAGGCAACAGGGAGCCGCTGAAAGCTTCAGGCAAGGAGGGTGAGCAAGCAGCCTGTGTCTCCTGTAATTACTGCAAGGTCGTATTTGTCTTAGGAGATAACTCATAAGTCTAGTGCCCAAAGCTACAAAAGCACAATAGTACTAATTAATCTACAATTAAACTACAATACTGGGGCAGAGGAAATTCTAGACAAGTGCGAAGCTGGTACACCAGAAATCGACAGGACTCATGCATCCTGGCTCTAGCTCCATCATGACTGCACCTTTGGACCTGTAATGCAGGCTCCCATGCTGCAGGCAGCTGCCTATCTGCACATGGGAATATCAGTAAGGGAGGGAGTATGCGGGCAGGTTGCTTAGGATGAAAATATTAGGACAGACTTTGACTCCATTCTCAAATTCTCTGGTCACAAAGAAAAGGCCTTCAAATAATGCTGACGCAAGCACTGTCACCCCATTAGTGACAGCAAGTGAATGGCACTGGGGTATTGGAAATAAAACGAATTCTGTTGGCTCAGGGGTCTTTGTAAGAAAGGCCTATGTAGGAAGCAAGGTGAGGAGTCACATTTTCCTGCTTCTACCCTTCCCCAACCATAAGCTGAAAGCTATCCACCTAGATGAGCACTTTCTCATTCAGCCTTGCCCATTTTTCCTCCCTCGATGGCTTAAAATGGTTCCCAGGCACACATATAATTAAAATTCATTATCTTAAAATGCTGCTTTAGGAAACCCGGCAATCAAATCTAATATCACCCGTTTTTATAGATAGATATAATTACAACCTAATAGGCGTCATTTAATCAAGATTTAACAATTAGATTCTTAATCCAAAACTTGATCATTTTCTTCCTTATCAGTGCACAAAATTTTCTCCCAGGTGGTGGTCATATAAAGTGAAGAGCAGAAAAACTAATAAATCCTTATCATAATAGCCTTCCTAAAGTGCTAATTATTACCCAATTATGACAGGCATAACCTGAGCATGCAGAGCCTAACAAAACCTAATGTGATCTTATTCACAGCACTTTTTTTTATTATAATATTCAACCTGGGTCTCCAAACAACTATCCATCACTGAAACAAAAGGCATGGAGGGAGGGATCTCCCACAGCCAGCTTCCAAACAAGAAAGTAAGATGTGCACATCAACACCTCAGATTCTATCATCAAAGTCAGATCCTTAAGCTGGAAATGCAGCCCTGAGGGTCATCTTTGGTTCCAACCAGAGAGAAAAGCACCTTAAGAAGTGAGTACCCTTCAAGACAATGGGGGTCAACACCACACCTGGAGCCCAAGCATCCTGTACACATCGACATAGCAAGCAGTTCCACCCATGGGTGAGGAGACATGGAAGAATTTTCACAGCCTGTATTTTCAAGTCTGATTACCACATCTCCCCTCTCACATCTAATTACAATATCTATCCCCACTTGCAGCTAAATAAGATTAATTCTTAGTCACTGATCCTTAATAGGAAGGCTGGCTACTCCCAGCAACCAACACTCTTCTTTGAAAGAGATGAGGCTCACTAATTAGTGAAGTCTTTGAGAGCCTTTAAATTGCCTTACCACACCCAAGTCCCTTCCGGCCAGACCAAGATTCTTTACAGGCATAAAACACCAAACAAGATGCACACAGCTGGGGGTGGAAGAACTATTAACAATTAGAAAGCCCTGAAACATCTCTTACCATTGAAAAGAAAGAAGCTCAGCCTTGTTATTTTTCTCAATCTGTTTTTCCTTCCCTGAAAGTTATGTCTCCTAGCAAGTGGAAACTAAGTCCTTGCTTTTAAAACGTAATTGTCCCAGGGCTCTGTGGATGCAGAAGCAGACATATTATATAAATTAAGTTCTTCAAGCTAATGATGTCTCCTGATATAACTAATCTCATTTAAGAACTGTATGTTTAGTCTTCTAGAACATTCTAATTCAGGAATGAGGAAAGGTGGCACTGCCTGAGAGTCTCTGCCCAGTGGTTCTCAATCTTCCTGATGCTGTGGCCCTTAATACAGTTCCTCCTGTATCCCCAACCATAAAACAGTTTTCACTGCTATTTCATAACAGTAATTTTGCTACTGTTATGAATCATAATGTAAATATCTGATATGTGGCCCCGTGGAAGAGTCGTTTGACCCCTGAGGGATCATGACCTGCAGGTGGGGACCTGCTGCTACACAGCCTGTTCAATGTGCAAAGCAGTGTCCTCAACAGAACCTCAGGTTTGACAGGGCTGAGACACAAGGGCTCACACTATAGCCCAAACTGGCCTCAAATTCCAAACCTTCCTGTCGGTGTCATCAGAGTACGAGGATTACAGGAAGTGTGACACCGTGCCCATGCCCACAGGTCTCTGGTTTACTTTGATTACAGTTAAAAATGAAAAATTTAAAAAGCCCTTCAAATGGCATGGATCATTCATTGTTGCCAACGCTCAGCTTTGGTATCAGAGGTAGCAACTACTTCAGAATGTTTGATCTCAGTGAAGGAACTATTGGTATGGAATCATCCTCAGCAATAAAATTCTAAAAAGTTAGAGAAGTCAGATTTCACATTAAACATTTAAAACTAAATCTACTTTGGGGAAGGATAGGAGGTTTGAAATTTTTATTCAAATACTGACTTTCCATCTTTATTCAATATGGTGCCTTCCAGGACAATAAAAACAGTCTGTAAACCTCCTCAGGTGCTCCTGCTATCATTCATTAAACAGACGCCAGGTGAAGCAGCACACTGTCACTCTCTTCCTGCTCTCCTGAAGAGCCCTGCATTCGGCCTTTTCCTACCCAAAGCACACTTAGTAACAATGACCCTCACAATGGACCCAATAGAGAACTACAAGTCCACCCTAAATACTGGGAACTCCTTCCTCCAGTCTCTCCTTCTCTCCATTTAGAGCTATGGGGCAGCTTCAACGGCTCTCCAGACTTCATTTCTCAAAACAGCGCTTTGCCTTTAAAACACAACTCAGGAACCTCTTAAGTGTTAAATGTAAAATTCCAGAAATGGGTGCTGGGGAGATGGCGCACTCGAAAAAGTGCTCGCAATACAAATATGGGGACCTGAGTTTAACCCCAAGCACCCCTGAAAAAAGCTAGCAGTAGTGGCACACACCTGTAACCCCAGCTCTGGTAAGGACCCCTGTGCTCCTTGGCCAGCCTAGCCTAGTCAGAGAGCCAGGGTCCAGTTAGATACCTTGTTTCAAAAGACAAGATCAACCGCTCCTGAGGAATCACAGCTAAGGCTGACCTCAGGCTTCTGCATATACATACATACATATACACAAAACAAAAGAAATACAAAATAGAGCTGAGGAAGATGAGGCAGTAGGTCAAAGGCATTTGCCATGCAAGTCTGGAGACCCGAGTTCAATCCCAAACCCATGTGTGAGTGGTGGGCGGTGGGTGGGTAGGTGAGGAGGGAAGAGACAGAGAACTGACTCCACAAGATGTCCTCTGACCTCCACACACGTCATAGCAAAAACATCACACACACACCAGTACTCATGGAAATAGTCTCAAATTTAATATTTAAAAAAAAAAACTCAGAGATGCCTCATTTCTTTTAGATGAGGCAAACATTTTCAGATTAAAGATTTCATTTTCACAGCTATAAAGGAAAATACAAGTAGGAATATCGTTATCGTAAATTTTATATTTTGAAGAAAGTTTTACTGCCACACATTCAATACATATTAAACTATCTGAATATAAAAATCTGTCTTTGCCTTCAGATTTCTGAAAATGGTAAACGACCAACAATCTGTAATTCTGGGCTGTGGGTAATTCTCCCCGCCACCCACCTGCCTAGCAAAGGTATCCTCACTAAGAGTCTTCAGTTTTAAATAGAAAGCAACATTAGGAGTTCTGGATGCTACTGTGACTGATACTTCCTGATCTGGTTCCCACACATAAAGGTGTTAATACTTAACACGATGTTTAGACTGTTACCCAAATCAAATCCAGAAAATGTCTACACCAGTACATTTGTGACAAGTGAAATTAACTCAATCAGAACATTAAAAATTGATGCCCAGACAGAGAAACAAGGAATGGGCATCCCTGGCCACCAGCCCTCTCTGCTTTAAGAGAAAGAGATTTGCAGGAACATTTTCTTCTCCCAACAATCAGGAATCAGCATCTCTCTGACAACAGAGTTCTGATGACTGACACTTCCTTCTTCTTTTCCCCCCAATCCCATGACTAACGGGGGTGGGGATGGGGTGAGTGGGGCTTTTTTTCAAAGTGCAGGCCTGTTCAACAACTGACAAAGGAGATCCGGATCCTACACACACCCACATACCATTTAGACCATTTCTATTTAAGAAACAAAATAGGACAATGAAACCAATATAGGAAAAAAGAAAATGCTTAGGTGAACTACTCCAAGGTGCATTTTTAGCTCATGTGACCTTCCAACGTGCTCCTTGTATGTGTAAGCCAAAGTGTGGGCATGTGTGTATTTATAGAAAGAAAGTGTTAAGAGCGCTATAAAAAATGTGCATAAATCACAGAATGTTCACACTTTAAGATTAGCCCACAGCCTCAATGTTTAGGTAAGGAAGGCAATACCTAAGATTTGGACCAGTGTAAAACCTGCCAGTGGCAGAACCAAACCACAGTGCTCTCACCTGCAACCACTCCAATTCCATGCTGACACACGCACCCCAGCCCCTGCTGGAGAGCCACACAGAGCCTTGAGGATGCCCAGCAAGCACCCCACACAGCTCCGTCTCCAACCCATGCCATATTCCTAAACTTCCTCCTCAGAGAGATGGCTTGTACCTTTACAGTCCTTTGAGGGTCAGGTGAGTCTGGCATTACTTCTTCGAAGAAGCCATTAGTCTAACCCAATAGTGTTCCAAATATAGTCCAGGAACCCCTCCTTGGGATTCCCAAGTTTAGAGTTTTGAGGGATAAGGGGCTAGTAGTGGTGGCAGTTTTTGAAGGACAGTCTCACTATGTGGACCTGGCTGACCGCAAACTCAGCAGAGATCATCCAGCCACCCAAGCGTTGGGACTGAAGGTGTACACTGCTGAGCCCAGCCTGCCTGTCATTTTTTCCCAGGTTTTGTGACTAAGGTGTTCACTACTGAGCCTAGCCTGCCTGTGTCATTTGTAATAGATCCAGGAAACAGAACAAAGTCTTCTTCTCTCATAAATGTGAAGCAGAGCTTCCTGAAGGTTCTAGATGTGTGACCTTTGCTTCGGCACTCAGTCTGCTGCCAGAGAAGGATAAAGTTGAATTCTAATAAGACCAAAGTTTAATGGGTTTTAAAAAATGCAAAACTGTGCTATCCTTATCACTTCTGTCTTAGGAAAGAAAAAATATACACATGTTCCTTATTTAAAAATCTTTGTCAATACCTACTGAGCTTATTTTTTTCCCAGGTAAATTTTTTTAAACTTTCTCTTCTTAATTACTAATATAGTAAGTATTTGCCAATATAACCTGCATAAACAGAAGGACCCTAATGGTCCTACATAAATTAAGTATTAAAAGATTCTGTTGTTTGCCAATCTTTGCCTAACTTGTCACCAAATACTTTATTTGTCGTGAATTCCTTTAGCACGCATAAATGTTAGACGGCTAACTGTTGCTTTCCTGAGCAGCTAATTAACTTACGAGCAAAAATAAAAAATAAAACCCAGCCTAATCACATCAACTTCTTTGATCAAGAAAAGCAAAAGACATTACAAAAAACCATCACAAATGTTTCATGCTCTGACTCGGGTTACATGAAATGCCAGGGTGTTGCACGGGTCTCTTCTAAATGCAAACTGCCAAGCACTTTGTGTTCATTTGGTGGATTCCACAGTCAAACTTGGTCGTCTTCCGCTGCTATTCTGTGCAGAGACTTCCATTTCCTTCTCTTCTGCTTTCCTCACCCCCGCCACCCTACAGAACTCTCTCCAGTGTGGGTCTCTCAAGCAAGAAACCCATTTGGATTACAAGGCCTTCTAAGAATCAAAAGTGTGTGGTGGTGGATGCCTTTAACCCCAGAAAGGAGGATCTCTGTGCACTTGAAGCCATTCTGATCTACACAGTGAGTTCCAGGTCAGCTAGGCCTGCACAGTGAGATCCTGACTTTTAAAAAAAAAAAGGTGAGAATCAGGACTACGGATGGCTCAGTAATTAACAGCATTGGCTGCTCTTCACGAGGAACCAGGTTGGATTCTCAGCACCTACAAGGTAGCTCACACAAAGGGCTGTAACTTCAGTCCAAGGGGATCTGACATCCTCTTCTGGCCTCCTTGGACACTACACCCATGTGGTGCACAGACACATTCAGCCAAACGCTCATATACATAAGACTAAAAATAAAATCTCAAAAGAATTTTTTTAAAAATCAAATGTTTAAGTATGTCAGAGGTTATGCTTAATCTTCTTTACAACAAAATAAAAGTTCAATTACATAAATATGCCTCCCAGAAGCACCACTCCCATCCACCAGGTCTCAAGAGCCTTTTCCCAACTATTTTAGTAGCTATCTTTAAAGCCCCGCCCATCATCACTCCCTGTCTAGATTCAGCAACATCCACACCCTACTTCTTCTGCACTTCCAAACCTGGACCAACACCAGGTCAACAAATGGCACTGAGCACTAATCAAATCTAAACATGGGGAGAAAACAAAAATCAACGATCTGTTGACTGCCCTGAACAAGACAAGGAAAATCACCTTCTGAAATAATTAACAATTCCGTTTTACCCATTAAGGAATATGTATTTGATACAAAATACCCAATTACAAAACTAAATGAAAGAAAGTAACTCTATAACTCTTTTAACCTCTACCTGAGATAAGAGTTTTAGGAACAATTTGAACATTTCAAAGCAAATAAGCATACCTCAGAAAAAAGTAAATACTTGAACATGCAAACATTGATCTTCCTCAAAGCCTGAACCCGATTTTTACAATATTACCTCAGAATACAACAAAGATAAGTCCTAATTAACTCGACTTTAAAATTGTGTTTTGCTATCCCAAACAATTCTCATGATAAAAATATCTTCTACAAGATAATAAAAATATACAAATAAGCTATCATTGTTTCAGTCAGTAATGATGCTTTTGCTGTTTTTTTTTTGTTTGGAGGGTTTTTTCTTTTTGCTGTTTCTTTGTTTTTATTTCTTTGTTGTTGTTTTTTGTTTTGTTTTGTTTTTTTGAGACAGGGTCTCACTGTCTAAGCCCTGACAACTCACTAGAAAGGCCTCAAACTGAGGCGATCCACCATTATCAGCCTTGGATGGTTGGGACTGAAGGCATCACACCCAGCTTGGTGCATTTTTAAATTATAGGTATTGCTACCAAAACATTAAAATGTATCAATAAACGGTCCTCTCAAGCATCAACCCGCATTTTAAAAATCGAAGTCATGTAGGAAGACCAAGGAAAGGGAGTTTTGCATCCCTGAAGCCACACTGGCTATTCCTAAGTCACTAGGCAACAGGAGACACTCAGCATCAGTTGTCAAGGCGTAAAGTGATCAACACTGTGGGTATGGGCCCTGCTAACTAGCTGTGACAATCTCTCTTCCATGGTCTTGAACTTTCTGAAGTAAGACTTGCACTTTAAGTATGAAGATAGACTGGGTATTCTTCTGGGCTTCCCCAGGTGGGGAATAAATAAATGCTAAGAAAGTTGAACTGCTGTCCTATGGAGTCAAGGCTCTGAGGAAAATGACAAAATCTCCACTTGGAATTTTAAAATGGAAGTCAGAATGAGGCAGGAAAGGATCACATAATTAGAAAACTTAAAAAAAATTAGAAAATTTTTTTGTTAAAAAAAGTTTTCTGGGCATTCAGATACTTCCTGAGTTTAAGACAAACCATGTATGAATAGAAAAAAATCTAGCTAAATCTCTACAAGCAAGGGCCAAAACACCCTGGTGGCTACTAATTAATAGAAAGTCACAAACATCTCTTTCAAGTTTGCAGTTTGCGAGCGTGGATGTTAACAGGAGATATGATTTGCTAAGCTAAATAAAAGCCTTCATTAACAGGAAGTGACAAGATCACAACCCTGCAGCTGATAAACTGCCAACATACCAGAGGTATTTGAGAAAGGGCTGCCCATGTAACAGATTACAGCTCTAAAACGAACTGCTTTAGAACACACTGTTCTATGACAGGGCAGTCGTACAACATACAAGATGGAGCTGCTGCTATGTGGACAGTGTAAGTGCACATGTGTGTGCCTAAGTGTACGCCACAATACAGCCTGGCCTGCCACCTCAGACCCTGACTCCATGCAGACTCAGTGTTGTTCAGAAAACAGCCCTTCTTCTGACAGCCACAGAAGTTCACAGGGCTCTATTAAATGATTGGCCTAGGGGTCATCCCTGGAGCCTGCTCCATATTCCTGCCAAACACAGCCTCTCCAGTCCAACCCTGAAGCAGCTGATATTTTTTAATATAGCATGGTTGGAAGCTGGATAATCTAGTCATGGATTCACGTAAAAGGGCAAAGTTCGAAGCACGCACAAAAGCATCACATGAGCTCTCTCCCTGGTGGATCAAGGTAAATTGTTAATGCTAGCGAGGAAACTACAAGTGGAGAGAGTATAGCGTTAATTATTCCCAGGGATGGAGGAGACGAACAATGCTAACACAAAAGTCATCTTAAAATACTAGCCTACACAGAAACTAGCATTTAATTATTATCATATGGTAACAAATAGTATTCCTTTAAAATATAGAAATGCTCAGTAGTTTAAATATCAAGGACTTTGTTAACTGTAATTAATCAAATATGTATATTGTAATGCCAGCTTTACAATAAACAGAATAAGGTCGAATATGCCAGTTTTTAAAATTACATGACATATTTACCTTTATGTAACTTTACAGCTTTAATTTATTTATTTAAGAAACAGGAACTGGGGCTGGAGGTAGCTCAGCTTTTAAGAGCCCTAGCTACTCGCCCAGAGGACCCGGATTTATTTCACAGCACCTACATGGTAGCTGCTAAGAGTCTGTAACTCCAGTTCCAGATCTAGCCTTTTCTGGCCTCTGCAGACACTGCATACGTGAGGTACAGACATACGTACATGCAGGCAAAACACCCATACACATAATAAAAATAACAGTATTTCTTAAGTATAATAGGTTCTATGTCCAAAAAAGGAGACTGAGCAAGGCCCAATGGTACAGAACCAGAATCCTGCCAGGGCCCACAAATATAAGTCCTGTTCCATCTTGACTAACGGTCAGAGAGTTTGAGCTTATTCTTGCTCACTCAAAGTTGTTAACAGGTGTGGCTACAGGCAAGCGATCATGACCTAGGGTGTGGTTAATTAGTATTTTGAGTATAGAGGTGGATCCTCTCCCACTTTCACCAAAAGACAGAGAATTCAAGTTCATTCTTGCTCCTTCAAGGAGATCTACAGGAAGTTCCAGGGAAAGGCTGCCAGAAGGATACCTGGTCTATTGCTTATATCATGTTAACGAAGTCTGTTGCTCCCCCCACCCGCCCTTTTGGAGTGAAATATATAAGCATGTGGAAAATAAACACAGGCGGATTCGGTATTCAGTATTCACTGAGTTGCCCTCCTGGTGCTGTTCTGTGTTTCTGTCTTATATTTCTGACATATCTCTGTTCCTCCTACCTAATATTTCTAATCCATGCACCCCTACCCTGGAACGTAGGAACCTGTCAACCTGCCAGAAACCTAGCTATTTCAGGGGCCGAGGCAAGAAGCTCAGACTCCAAGCAAAAGGTCAGCCTGAGCTACCTAGCCTAGATAACTGAATAAGACTTTATCTCCAAAGAGAAAGGTTAACAGCAAAGAGATGGGGATGTGGCTCAGAGGTGGAGCACTTATCTACTTGTCTAGCATGAGCAAAGCCACAGGTTCAATCCTCAGTACCAAAATAGGAATTAAATAGTTATAAGGCAGAATTAATGGTAAAACTTTCAATACTGGTGAAGTGGCTGCCCAGGATCTGAGAAGTGTCCTATAAATTCAAACCAATTTAGTCAGTCATTAAAAACAGTACAGAAATCCAAGGCAACTAAAGCTTGCTGCCCCAAGACAAAGACACTTCCTCACGGACTACCCAGTTCCCACCCCTGCCTCTCAGGCCACAAACAGTACAACAAATCATTCCCGTCTCTAAAAACTGCAGCACAATACAGGTCAGTGTGCACAATTTCAACAACTTCTTTCTGCACACCTAAGGAAAACAAGCCTGGAATGGAAAAGCTATGATGAAGAGCCAACTAGAAGAATGTCATATCCATGTTATATCAAACACAGACAGCATATACTAAAGAAATCCAAAGTTTTTATCTCCTTCCCAAAGAAACAGGTAATATTTAAAACAAAAGAAACTGACTTTAACTTCTCCAAGGAAACTAAAAGTGTTTCAGGTAAATATAATGCTATAATAAGCAGACCAGAAAACAACTTTAAGATACCATGCTATACACTTACTCCTAATCTCTAGAGATAAAGAAAGTCAGGAGATTTACTGCCTGGTCCTACTCCTTTGTCATTTCTGAATGATCAGAAAATCTCCTACAAATACACAGAACCCTTTAAGATTCATGAAGTCGACAAACGTCAATCTAGTCATTTTAAGGTAAGTGTGCCTCTGGGGCTGTAAGTGAGTGGTAAAGAATGTCCTTAATATGTATGAGCCCTGGATTCAATATCCAACACACATACACACTAAGCAGGGGGGAGAGAAAGAGAGAGAGAGAATAAAAATGTTGGGGTTCAGCATCGATGGGTTTGTACATTCCAGGGTAGGGGCATGTGGATCAGAAATATTGGCAGACAAAACAAACATACAAAAGAAATAGAGACACAGAATAAAGTAGGGAAGGCAACTCAGTGAATACTGAATTCGCCCACATTTATTTTCCATATATTTATATACCCCAACCTAAAAGGGGGGGAAGAAGGCAAAAGACTGCTTTTCCATGATACAAAGAACAAACAGAACAAACAGCAATCCCAGGTCTCCAATACCTGGAACATCAAGTAACTATGTCCTGAGTTAAGTATTCAGTTGTTTATGAAGGGCTTGCAGTGACCACACCTTAGGTCAAGCATCCGGTAGGCAGCCACTCCCTGGGTCCTTCCTCCTGTCATAACCTTGAAACAGCAAGAATAAGCCTGAATTCTATGACCTTTGGTCAAAGTGGAATGTATCCACATCCATGGGCTCCAATATACAATAATAAGAATTGTACTTTGATAAATTGTGCTTACTGTTTTCATACAAGAATTATGGTTATTGACCTGTTAATGTTTGTAACTACTTTGGCTCACTATGGAGATGTTACTGGCTAGAAAAAAAGTTAGAACTCACCTGAGAAAAAATTGATGCCAATGAGTCCTTATATCTGATATGTTTAATAAGACAAATTTAGATTTTGATACAACTGAAAACTGCCAAAGACATCCTAGATCAATTTAAATAGGCCATCCCATCTTGGTCATCCTCTATTCCTTTATTAGGAGATATTGTGGCCATAGAAGCATGTGTATCACAAAACATTATGATTATCTAGTTATTTGTGAATTCTCTTGATGGAAAGTTGGCTCAGAGGTTGAGTGTCTAGCTAAGCACTCTCCCTTAACCCTTTATTAACAGAGGCAATGATTGATAAGATCTTTTCCCTCTAGGAAACTGCAGGACATGCATGATAGAATGTATGCACCGATGACGGGTAAGTCTGCAAGGTGGAAGAAGACAACATAAGCCAGGCACAGTTATCTGTCCTATGGCAGAAGCACAGGCTTTAATAAATAAATTATAAAGGTGGGAATGTATCAGACCCTGTGATGTAGATCCATTCTAGCTTGGCCAAAGGTCAGAGAGTTCAGGCTTATTCTTGCTGCTTCAAGGTTATTGCAGGAGGTTAGACCCAGGGAGTAGCTGCCTACTGGATGCTTAGACTAAGATATAGGTCCTGCATGTCCTACTTAAATAATAGAATACTTAACTCAAGATATAGTTACTTAATGCTTCAGGTATTGAAGATGCAATTGCTCTGTTTGTTCTTCGTGTCATGGTAAAGCAGCCTTTTGCCTTCTTCTCTGCCCCTTTTAGATTGGGGTAAATAAAAATAGAAAATAAATGTGGGTGAATTCAGTATTCACTGGGTTGACCTCCTGAATCTATTCTGTGTCTCTGTCTATTTCTTTTGTATGTCTGTTGTGTCTGCCTAATATTTCTAATCCATATGCCCTACCCTGGACCATATGAACCGGTCAAGGCTGAACCCTGACAGAAGGCACCCAGTGTCAGGCCCCTGCCAGATGTAACTCCAACATGGGGTCATGACAAGAGAATATGTGTTTTATACGATTCCTACAAACAAAACTTCCTGGGCCTCTCCACTACAAGAATGGTTTTAAAGGCAATTAGAAATTAATACAGTAAGTCCTTTTAAACTTAAATAAAATGCAGGGAGGGACACAGAACTTTATGTTTTTTATTATTGAAAACATTTTTTCATACAATATATTCTGATTACAGTTTCCTCTCCCACACTCCTCCCAGATCCTCTGTTTCCCCATCCACCCAAATCTACACCCTTTCTTTCTCTCTCAATAGCAAACAAGTAGGCACATAATAATAATAAAAGATAAAACAAAAACCAGAATAGGACAAAATAAAGCAGAAAAAAACAAGAGCACTAAGGTACAAGAAATACATACAGATGCTGAGACACACATTCACAAACAGAAAATCCATAAAACAAAATCAAAAACCATAATATAGAAGCAAAAGATTTGCAAAGGGGAAAAGGAAAAAAAAGCCCAGGCAAAGCATTGTGAGACAAAAATACTGAGTTCCTTCTGTGCTGGCCGTCTACTGGCAGGCTTGGGCCTGCCCTTAGCGTGGTTTGTATATTCAGTGAGACTCCATTGGAGAAAACTAAATTTTTCTTTGTGAGCTATTATCAACTGGAGCTAGTTTCTGGATTAGAGATGAGGGTTATGTCTATTTCCCTTCTCAGCACCAGAACCTCATCTGGCCCAGACCTTAGGAACAGGAGGCAGAAAGATCATGTCAGTGGGGATGAAGACACCAAGGAAACAAGGCCTTCTAGACACAAAAAGACTGAAGCACAGTGAATTCACAGGGACTATGGTGGCATGCACAGGGGCACAATATTTTAAAGACATAAAGTGGCTTTCTAAGCAAAGGCTAGCAAAGAGAGGGATTGTAAAAAGTTTTTTCATAAGTCAACATTTCCATCAATGGCAATTAAAATTTTGGATTATTTGGTAAGTCCTTTAAGCTAAGCAAAAATAACAACAGACATACTTACATTCTACTGCCTGTACCAATATCCTGAACAAGAAACCATTAAAAAGCACTGGCAGTGGTTCACAGGTCTTTAGCCCCAGCACTCAGTAAGTAGAGACAGGAGGATCTCTCTGAGTTCAAGGTCAAGCTGGTCTACAGAGGTAATTCCAGGCTAGCCAAAGCTACACAAAGCAACCCTGTCTCAAAAACAAAAAAAAAAAAAAAAAAAAAACCAGCAACCAAAAACAACAACAAAAAGCGGAAGCACAGGTAGAGCCCCAGCCACATGTGACGGATGACACATGCTTTTACTCCCAATAATACTCCTGAAGCAGAGGCAGGCAAATCTCTTGTGAGTTTGAGGCACATCTGGTCTACACAGGAAGTTCTAAGCCAGCCAGCCAGCCAGGGATATATGTGAGACTCTATCTCAAAAGAAGAAAAGAACAGCAACAAAAAGCATTTATTTTACTTCAAAATCAGACACAGTTGATTTTCAAAGCCATGCATGAAGGCAAGGTTGGTACAGGAACAAAGCTCTGCCTGCTAGGTTTGCCATTCACTGTATAGTTACCAGAGCAAATGCTGCCTAGTTATGCTGTCTTTAAAGGAATACTGAAAATTCTACCTCTGCTGTTAAAGATTTCAAGGTCTGGATACAGCAGATACACAAAGATGTTGTTAAAGATCAGACCTAGGCTTCAAAGTTCACCAGTTTACCAAGCAAATAAAAATTATAGGGCCTTTATCAGCCCTGAAACCCTACTACACAGAAAATTTTCAGCTAAAAGCCCACCTTTGTGTACAGCCAGAAGATAGTAGCTATCAGGGGAGAAAAAAAGTCAACAAATGGATGACCTTCCCTGAGTACCACCTATCAGGTGGAACCCTACATGCTCTTTTCATTCACAACACAAGTCATATCACAACATAATAAATTATAGGTCTTTTTACACATATGTCCTTTGCAATAAATCCTGAGTTCTATGTCATCTGAGCCCTGCTCAGAACTAAACCTTGCAGACAGCACACTGTACAAATACAGGTGTTTACTACACAGATTACCTTTGTACAGAAAACAAAACACTTGCCACATATAAAATAGCAATGTAATCATTTTAAACTAATGCAAAGCAAAGCAACATTGGAACAATCAAAAGAATGAATGACCAATCAAAAAGAAAGCTGAAAAATCTTAAAAGTCATGAAGCCAAAAGAAAACCATAAAATTTAAAAATACAAAATAGAGCCCTAAAAAATTTTTTAATTTATTTTATATGTGGATGTGCATAAACAAACTCACGTATGTGGCCCTAGCAGTTGAATTCAAGGCATCAGACTTGATGGCAAATACCTTTACCTGCTGAGCCACCTTGCCAAGCTAAAAGAAAAGAAAATTTTGTTAAAGTTCTGTCTAGAATAAAAAGTTTTAAAAGCTACCAGTAAAATCTTTATTTGCCCAAAAGGCATAGTGGATATTTTCAAATGTTCACAAGCTATATAAAAAAGAGTCAGTCAATCTGCCTCGTTTCTTTAAACCAGTAGTAAATACTAAGCATGTGGAACACAAAGAAAGGCTGGCTGCTGTGGCTTGGATGAGAGCCCAAGGTGGCTATGCATTAAAGACTTGCTTCTTCAGGAAGTGCAACTAAGAGGTTGGTCCTCAGATGTGAAGCCTTAGGGGACCTTTAGGTCACAGGTGTCATGCCTCTCTTCTTTCTGCTGGTTTCACGGTCTTCTTTCAATAGCCTTAGTCACTTTATCATAGTGACAGAAAGCTGAAAAATATACCAGCCAAAATAAAAAGTAAAATTCCTTAGAGATAAACGCTTCCTTAAGGATGGCAACTAGGTGTAGTTAGTTGCCTAGCCTTTAATCCCAGCAGTCAGAAGGCAGAGGCAGAGACAGGAGGCTCTCTGTGAGTTCAAGGCTACCCTAATCTACGTAAGTGAGTTGCAGGGCCGTCAAGGGCCACATAGAGAGACCCTGTCTAAAAAACAAAACAAACAAAAAATGCAAAGGGATTTTTTTTCTTAATGAAATCTGTGGTATTCTATGCTAATTCCCCCTGCCACAGAGAGAGAGAGAGAGAGAGAGAGAGAGAGAGAGAGAGAGAGAGAGAGAGAGAGGAAGTAAAGCTGCCATGTCCTGTAAAATAGAAAGAAACCCCACCCATCTTTAAATTCCCAACAACTGTTTTAACTTCTGCTTCATCTTGTGCTGCTCTAAGTTACAGCTGAGCAGTGTCGAGCATCCTGAGCAGGACCCCATCTTCTGGCTCTGCTCCACTGAGCCTTCCTGCATCGCCTGTCGGCCAGTTTTATGCCAGAGGCACACAGTTGAATCTGATGACCTTATTTACTTAGGGTTATACTAGTTTCCTCATAGCACACACAGATAACAGGTATATTCTAGAACAGATTAACAGGTATATTCTAAATAAAATAACAGGTATATTCTAATAACGTATACACCGAACTAGAAAATCAAAAAGCATGTCAGCATGCATCTACTTCAATTTCCCAATTCTAAACATGAACTAAAAGCTTCACAGCTTTGGGGGATGTAAAATCAAATTAATGGACATTTTTGACATTCAAAAATGATGTAAAACTACAGCAATAAAAGTAATGCTTTTGTTAAAATTATCCCATGTGGAATCAAATTCTCATACGAATGCAAATGAAACATTTTTGATATAAGACTCAAGAACTGTATCATCTGTCTCTAAATTATCTACATTCTTAACTTGGAGTTTACTCAAGTTTGGCAAATGTATTGTGAACTTCTATGATAAACATACAAAGGGGTGAAAACAGATTGTTGAATCTGCATTTTTTTTTCCCATTCCCCATCACCAGTGTCTCTGCCCCTGAAGTGGAGGAGATGCAGAGGTGATCTTGTTACTTCTTGGAAAGAAGAAAATCAAGGAGTCTCTTTACCTCAGGGATGTTTTTCTTGGTTCATGTTTGGACATCCTGTATCTTATTGAACATCCAACCTGATTTATTGTTCTATTTCTTGAAATCAAAACAGTGAAATTTTTAAAAGCTCACCATATTTAGAACATATTTGTTTCACAAAAGTAGCAGGCTTAAAAGACCAGGCCCCACAGAATCTGTACTCCAAGGACCAGGGGTTAGATGAGCGTGCTCTCTATGTATGTTGGAAATACAACATACAGTATCTCAATCTTCTTTCTTGATCTTAACAGCATCCAAAAATAAGTCTGCAGATGATGTCTTCATTCCCTCACTTATAGAAAACAAGCCATATCCTTATTTCATACAGTTCCAAAAAGTAATTCTGCAAGTCAAGATTGCCAGCTGGCACCAGGACGAGAGCAGCCTGCAAAGGAATGGCTTCCAGCAGTCACCTAGTCTCAGACCTAACATGATCCCGGGTAGAATCCTGGCCCGAAGGTACAAGTTGTGGTCATTCTCCTTTGAAGTGCTGCAGAGACCAGAGAGATACTTCACAGAAACATACGCTCGGTACAGCTGGCCACAACACTGAAGAACCAAGCAATTAGGATGAAGATGAGATCCAACTGCTGCTGGGTGACCCATTTTTATCACAACACTCCCAGCAGAAGTGAATAGTCTCCAGGCTTTCAAGCTGCCTGTGATGACACTGACCTGAGGCACCAGAGCCAGCAGGAAAACCAGAGGGAGACCAGGGAGAGGAAAAGGCACATGTGGAAGTCAGTGGGAGCCTTCCTTCCTGACTCCTTCACTGCTTTCTTCGGGTCTCACACTTGTCACTTATTAGGTGAGGGCCCATGGAGCAGTGACAAGGCTCCACCCCACGTCAACACTGCCTGGAAGCAAGCCATTCCCTCATCCCCAGACTCCAACACTTTCAATGGTTTACTACCTTTTAATGGCTGATTGCAGAGTGTTCTGTCTTTCCTTTTTTTTAAAATCTAGAATAAGTAATTTTGTTTCTCTTGTTACTGTGCTGGTGATTGAACTGGGGACCCTCTACCTAGCCACAGGCATGGCTTCTGAGCTACGGCAGGTGCTGTCTTGCTAAGAGTCATTGAGCATTCACAAAAAGTCATCTACTGCCCATCTCTCAACACACTGACAATTCAACTAAGTGTTCTCTGCTCTCTAAGAGGCAGGCCGCAAAGTAATCTTATAAGGCAAAAAACAAAGCAGGTATCTTTGCTGTCTCCAGACCCTAAAAACTATGTTGTTTGTGAAGCTGAACACCTCTCTATTGTTCACAAAACAGTGTTTCTAAGTCAAGCAAATTCAGGTGAGGGTGCCAGAAAACAAGAAGCAAGAATACACAGTATTCCCTCAAAAGCCAGCTCCAACCGAGGGAATGAACCTTCCCAGCAAACCAAGGTGATCAACATTAAGGGCTGTTCAACCAGCTTCCAGAATGAAATATGCATATATAAATGCTATTACTACAGAAAGGCCACATATGCAGCCTGGAGGACGCCAAGAAATGACACAAGGCGGCTACAGGCAACTGACCCAAGGACACTGTCTCCTGGAAGATGAAGACTTAAGGACATGCAAATCCCTCCTCCATAAAACAGGTGAGCATTTAACCTATTGTTTGTCTCTTGACCTTGAAACTAAAGGCCTTAAAAAAGAATCAAAGAAATGCAAGCTTTAGGAAAGTTTTAGAAAAACAAGTGTGGGTCAGTGTGGTGGCTCAGGGAGCAGAGGAACCAGCCACCTAATGATGCAAGCCCAGTAACTTGAACTCCATCTGGAAAACCCATGTAACAGTGGAAAGGAGACAGGACTCCACAAAGTCGCCCTGTGGCTTACACTAATGCTGTGTTATGCATACACACACATAGACACACACACTTTGAGAGAAAGGAGCCAGTTTTATTTACAAAAAAAAAAGAAGAAAAATAAGCTTATTTACCAAAGGAAGTTGTGGTACATAATGCTACCGAGAGACTGAAACTGGAGAAAGATTGGGCTTAAGACCCATTCTTCTGAGCTAACAGCAGAATCAGTCATTCTCAGCATCCCTTTGCAGCCACAACTTAAAAGGTGTCAGGTCTTGCACAAATATTTTTCACCTATGACAGGGTATTTGGCAAATCAGAAACATTTACACATACCACAAGAGAGAATCAAAAGGAACAAAAACATAGGAAAGGAGGAAGAAAGGGGGCCCAAAATCAGTAAATACATAAACTAAATTGACTGGAAAAAGCCATACTTCTGTCCCCAGAGAAGTGTGCAAGAATCTGACCTGTTTACTGATGTCCAGAACACAAAAATAAATCCCTTCTCCCAATTTCTCAAACACTCAGTTTCTACTCTAAAGACCGGGAGCCTGGGGTAATGCTTGTGGGGTTTACTATTAATTAGCATTTTCTATCTATTCTCCTTAAGCAGCTGATTAAGGAACACTGTATGAGTTTCTGCAAAGCTCTCAGTATCTAAGCTCTTGGTAAGGTGATGGTACAAATATTACACAACCTTCCTGGCATCTGTGTATTCTACAGATACAAAAACAAAGACACGAACTTCAGATGCACTTTGTAAAGGTATCGAGTGCAAGTTAACCACCAACTCAAATTCATTTTACTGCAGTGAGAGTCACTCCCAACCTTCCTTTGAAGAGATAAAACACCCTCTGTGGTTTTTGTTTTTCTCTGGGAAAAAGAGGTGTTAAACCTATTCTCAATTCTTCACCAGAACCTACTGGCCAAGACACCCTGCAGGCATCTCAACTATACACTGCATAGTTGAGCACAAGCAATATTTTCATCTCTGGAATCAGGTCATCATGGAATATGGCTAATTGAGACTTAAATGCCTCTCATAATGTGAGTGTATACATACTATATGAAAAATAATAGACTTAATGCAAAAGTCATTTTTAAAATAAAGATATACTTTTGTTCACACTCAAAATAACATCAAAAAATTAGCTGGACCATGTAGGCTGTGCCAGTTTTTAAAACTGCCAGCATTAAGCGCCTATTATTCTGAAGAGTTTCTCTAAGATGTTCAACACTGGGACACATTCTGATTCATCGTTATAACTGGCCTAGCTCAAGTGGCTGCCAGGAGAGCAGGGCTTTGTGGGCATTGTTCATCCTCAGGAGCTGCATTAATGCTGGCTTGATAGAATAAGTCTTCATATCTGTTTGCCAGGCTGAAAAAAAAGTTAACTAGAAATATAAGTGCTTAAAGTCACCGAAAGGAAGGCTCTACACTGACATTTTCTACCTACTTAGCATTCATCTGCATTCATCTCACTAGACATTAACACACACCAAAGTTGCTCTCTGCTATTCAAATCATACTATTATGCTCAGGAGTAGATTAATAATATCCACCTTCTTTATTGTAAAGTAAAATTACAGCATTGGTCCAAACATGGCATGTGGTGCCTCTTCCTACTTCTGCTGGCACATCAGCTTGCTCTACTGCGCACATGGGAGAGAGCGCACTAAAGGTGCCCTGCTGTTTCTAAAGAGGAGGGAGAAAGGGCCGAAGGCAGAAAGAATAAGGGGAGGAAGGGAGAGGAACGCATATAAACCGCACACCTGGTAGCCTGTCCAATCAGCTCTTTTTGAAGCCATCTGAGAGGAGAATGTCTTTTCTAAGCTGACACCATCAGCAACAAGACTAGCAGGAGGCCAGGAGCCTCTTTTAAATGGCTCATAACAGCCTATTAGTTTTCCCAACACCAGGAATCTTTTGCTGACCCCAAAGTATCTTTAAAAATAGAGAGAGGCAAGCATCAGGCAAGAGGGTTCCAAGTTCTAAAGGCACTGGAGGAAAGAAGGAAACTGTGACAAAGGAACACACCTACTAAAAGAGAAGCTGCTTTTCAACCAAAGGCTGGCAAAAGAGACTAGAACAGGATTTCTCTAACTGAAGAAAGAGGTAAGATTTAAATTTGTAATGAATCTAGTAGAATTCAAATATTATTTTCAAACATACACAAAAGAATAACTCAAAAGAACTGAAAATCTTTATATGTGAGTCAACTTTCCTAAATCCAATGGCTCTGGGAGCTGGAGTGTCAGTCGCAACCCCGAACATCTGCAGAGAGTAGACAATGACGTACCCCCAAATCAACAGAATCATGTGTAATCTTCCGGGCATAGCTGACAGCTGTGGGCCCTTGTACTGGGTCCCTTCAATTTTCCATGAGGCAATAAGTATGGCTTATGAGTCTGCATATATTTCCAAACTCAAATAATAATAATGCCGATGATAATGATGACGATGATAGGGTGATGATGATGACTCATAACTTTTACAGTTCATGGCCTGGGGATGCAACTCAGTTGGCAACATCTATTCAGCATGTACATCGCCTGGGGCTGGATCCCCAGCACCATAGAAACTACAATTCCACCATTTCCGAAGTGAAGGCAGGAGGAGCAAGATGCTCAAGGTCATCCTAGGCTACCCAGAACGTTTGACGCCTGCCTGGCACATATGAGATCTTATTAAAAAAATAAAATAAAATAGTGGGGCAGCAGTGTTGCAGGCCTTTAGTCACAGCACTCATGGGCAGATGCAGGAGCAGGTCTCTGAGATCAAGACCAGCCTGGTCTACAGGAGTTCCAGCACATCCAGGGATACACAAGAGAAATGCTGTCTCACAAAACAAAAACACAAAAAATAGAGTTCAGGCAAAATTAAATAGCTGCAGATCACACCTGCCTGTGAGCCACTGCGTGGAACAAGCATCCACACGCACTTCTTTGTCACAGCAAAGATGCTTTTAGTCACAGAAGATATTCTGCAATGACTGAAATGTAGGAACGCCCATCAGAGATGAAAAAGTAACAGCAGGAGAAGACAATAAAGGAACAAATAATAAGTGTCACCTGACTCTGGCTGATATTTACAAGTTCAAAGGAAAACTAGTACAAGGCTCATATGTATACATAAGGGACAGGTGCTAATTCACAGGGGTCAAAGAGCACAGAGAACAGGTGTGGCTGGTTCAGGTTCATTTCGCACTTTGGAAGGGATGGTAGGAAGTCAAAAAAATCCTGATGACCTGGGATTTGGGAGCAGTTCGTGGGGTTCCTTCATAACAACCACATGCCTGAAAGAACACCCAGATTCTAAGCGCAAAAAAGAAAAAAATCGAAGAAGCCAACAAGGAAGAAAGCAAAGCAGGGTTGAGTAAATTCATATGGAATGTATCTTCCAAGAATGATAAAATGTGTTCGTCTTATAGGGAATTAAGTATGCTATATACTCTGGTCTGCTCTACAATAAAAGTAGGTAACCCTCCCACACTGTGTCACCAGGGGCCCCAACAGTAAAGCCGCCAGTGAAACAGAAAAGTCACACTTTCTATTTTGAAAGTAGCTTGAAGGAAACACAACAAAGTGTGATTGGTTCCAGGAATATTTCCCCTATCTTACCCAATTTGATGACTTTATTTTCAAATGCACTGTGATTTATTTGCTTTGAGAAATACCTCTTATACTTCTGATATATATGACGCCCAAAGAATAAAAAAAGTTTTAAACATCCTTTAAAAACAGAGCTAGTGAGCGATTTCCAATAACTTACTTAGCAGAACATCCATCAACGGCTTGTCACTTGGGTGGGGCCAGGAACCAAAAGAAATAGAGCAAATGCACCTCATAAATTCCACCTTGTGATATAGAAAACAGATTCACAGTAACAAAGTAGGTTACACTCAAACCAGGAAAGTAATTCACGGATTATTTTAATAAAAATGCTCGTTTAACTATTTGATTTCTCACCGAAAGATGGGAAATTTAAATTTTGAAATATAAATTTATAGAATATTAGCTGGCTAAATTCTCATCAAAACATTTCATCTTTTTGCAGTATTTATATTTTCAAGGAAAAACATTTCAAGCTTTCCTTCCAGGCTCATCAGCAATATATTTATATTCCACACTGAAATAGTCAAGGCATAAACAAGCTGCTGGAGCTTTAGATTTTTCTTGTCTTGCAGGCTTCCGGAGGGGAGAAAAACCACAGTGGCGTGTTACACAGCTATGGATGTAGTGGCTATGACAAGTACTACAAACAAAGGCAAACCAAGCTTGATCCCAGGTACCGGAGACACCGGGTCATTTAAAGAGGGTTCATAAACAACCTAATGACAGCCCAAATATGTAAAACCAACCTGGGGTGATCTCCGTTACCTCTTTCCTGTACTTCAGTATCAATGTGCTCATCTTTACTGGGTCCTTGAGATGAGGACTGAGGCGCTGGGCAGAGGGGGAGGTATTTAAAAGAACCAGGACAAGCAGCTAAGCTTAAATCAGACACTGGAACATCTGCATTCAAGCCTAGAATTTTCCACCTGCCTCTGCTAAATTAAGAATTTGAGCCTAGGTGACAAGACCTACTGGGGCAAAGCAACTCAGCAGAAAGCTGGCAGCATTGGGCCAGGGAGGCCTTGCGTGTGGGGTTTTTACTTACAAAAACAGGACGGGGCCTAAGACAAACTATGAGGCCTGGAGCCATTCTTCCAAGAAAGCTAAAGGCCCACAGGGTTAACTCCACTAGAGACAACTCTTACACTTGTCAGAGAACTGCAACTCCAATTTCTAAAATCCTGTCTTCCAAATTTTAATAATCTAATTCCAATCATCTCTGTTCCAAAGGGAAAGAAGATAAAAATGTCATGCAATTGTCTGTGTGTGTGTATTTCTCTAATAAGACAGGCCTACAAGCTTTGATCAAATGTTCGCAGATGCTCAGATCCTTAAAAAAAAAAAAAATCATTTTTTTTATTTTGTTTTCTTTTGCTTGTTTTGTGAATCCAGGTTTCTCCGCGTAGTCCTGGCTGTCCTGGAACTCATTGCCTGTCGCTGCCTGAGGGCTGGAATTAAAGGTGTGTGTGTATACACTCCACGATAAGGAGATACGAAAATCAAAACATTAAAAACAGCCAGTACCTTTTGCTGTAAGTAAAATCAGTCAAGAAAGTGTCTAATGAAACTTTAAAATGACTTTGACCATGGCTCAAAGAAAGTGAAATAAAAGCAAATAAAATACCATCCCAGATAAACAGTTTACCTGCCTGATGCTTTCATAAATACAGAGGGGTGATATTCCACTAATACAGCTTTTAAAGTTGTTAAAATAATGAACATCCCACAGCAACAGAACTATGGAGAAAAAGAACAATTAATTAGAATATAAATTTCCTTTTCTAAATAACAGAGACTTCTCCACAATTTAAAAAAAAGTATTTAAAAAATATAAGGAGGCTCGGTAGTGGTGGTGCACACCTTTAATCACAGCGCTTGAGGCAGAGACAGGTGGATCTCTGTGAGTACAGGATAGCCAGGACTGCAGAGAAACCCTATCTCAAAAACCAAAATGAAAAAAAGTTATCCAGTCTGTTTCAACTTCCTTTTCTTCAATTTTTTTGAAATTAATTTTTTGAGACAAACTTTTTAAGTTAGAGAAGAGTAGTATTAATCTATCACTATTAAATTGGACTAGGAAAAGATAGATACCTCCACCTAGGAGTTTAAATTGTACACTAAGACAAAATCTTCAGGGTTTTGTTTAAAAAAAATCATTTACCCTTTAAATACAAATAAGTTTACTGAAAAAATTGTCATTTTTTTAAACTAAGAATTTCTGTCAAATTTGCTCTTAACTGTCAGAAAATAACATCATATTGATAATATAGATATATAACAGGAAACTTCACATTCTAAAATATTTTTAAAAAACACCAATTAATTTATTATAAATGAGACAAACTATAAACTGATGTCATTTTTAATAGCATGACACTTACTCTTAGGACCTTCTTGGCTGTTTCCCATGTCGTATTCCTTCCCAAAGCCCTTATCCTTCTAGGTATGAGGATGTCTCACAGGGAAACCTGTCATTCCAAACTATTCAGTAACCAGTCAAAAAGGAAACACAGAGTTAAGAGCGTCCGTAAGGTGGATGCATTCAGAGCATCACACATTGTTTGAGAAGACAACACCCTGTCCAAAAGCAGATTCTTTCTATAAATACCAATGTCTAAAAACTTAGAATCCACACTGGGGGTCTATTGAGAACACCACACAGAACTAAATGCCTTTGGTTTTGTCTCACAGGCTCAGAGGACGGGTTAAAGACACAGGGAATTTTCCCTTGAAATAGAAATTTTCCTAGTGACCTCACGACAGTGAAAGTTATGAAGTACATGACCAAGCTGAATAGCAGATCTGTTCCATTTTTTACTAAAAATTTTCCTAAACACTTAGTCAAGACTTGGGATTTTATAATATATTAATTTCTACTATTGATTCTTAAAACTGTCATTTAAACCTACATTAAAACATGTTTTCATGTGCATAAAACATTGTTTTTGAAGCTTATACATATGTCCCTGTTTCTGCTTCAATTTATATTGCTTAAAATCCAAAAATAATAATCACCTAGCCAGCTAGCATCTTGAAGAAAGTTAAATACGCAATTGTTGCATATTAGAACATGCAATAGCAGATTTGTCATTAAACCACAACACATGGATTCAGTGAGGACCATCAGTAAATGACACTGGCCCAACCAATTGAACATTCGATATATTTTCTGTCCTCGGGAGCAGGGTGTGGCATCCCAATAAGTACACAGAGCCTGCATATATTTATCAGCAGAATGACCACACAAATAAGAACATACCTAACCAGGATAAGCTAATCCGTAGGTACCAACACAAATTAAAAACAAGTGCCCTTGTTCAAAAATTCTTCGTTTCAAGATGTCTAAGTCAAGTAGGGAAAGTTATAAAATTGTTCCGATCCCAGACAGCATAGGGCAGCCCAGACTCTAGAAAAGTATCACGTTAAATTTAAAAAACCATCAGAAATGTGGAATGTGATCGGTCCAGTTGAAGACCCAAGGCAACAGGAAGAACTGAGGTAGACTACTGGCACGTTTTCCTCTGAAGGGCAGTAGAAAATTTAGGCCCAAGATAACCCCTGTCCCACTCGATGCTAACAGAAGGGTAACCTTCTCAGGCTACCAGCTCTCCAGTTTCTCTCTCTTCCAAATAAGAATCATGGCAATAAAGGTGCGCTAATAAGAATGGAAGGCTCAGATGAGAGGAAAAGAACTGACAGGATCAGGCAGGCAAACAATGAAAAATGACCGGGGTATTTCAGAGTACACGGTGCTTCAGAGGGGAAAAGGGGCCTAAGGTGCTGGTGCTCTTGTATCGTGCAAATAATACCAGACAAAATGTCACTGGTTTAAAAAAAAAAATTCCAAGTAGAGAGAAACATGTGATTGTAACTTAGCAGTCAGAGTATTCTGGATGGCTCTGATGTGTCCTTTAAGAGAACTTGGGACGTGCTTCTAGAAGAGAAAATGGGAAAGAAGACAATTTATTATATATATATATTTATGTTAACAAGAAAAGCACCAACAGCTGAGGGTAGTTTCCAGGGTTCGGCCAAAACCATCTGGCCATACAGAGAACAGAGACTACAGCAAGGAATAGGGCAGAGGGATTGTGGCTTCCGGCACAGTTCTCCCATAACCTACTAAGCCTGGAGTCTTAATTAAAATAAAATAAAAAAAAATGGAACTTTGTCATGAGAAACTACAACCAACTAACCAAAACTTAGAACCAATTCAGACTTCCAATGACTGGCGCCCCTTAGGCCTAGGTAAGTAAAACAGGCCCTGTGATGAACAGGTGGGCTGGTGGACACTGATCAGTACTATGAATTAGACACAAGTGGTGTGAGCAGCTTCAGCAGTGGCCCAGCTTCCCAACTCATTCCCAACACCATGGGCCACACTGTGGAGGACACACTTAGACCTGGAAACACTTAAAAAAAATTCCTTCATACTTTGTAAATGACAACATAGTCACTCAAATAGGCAACAAGGAGCCAAATGGGGGAAGGGATGAAAGGAATGTGTTTCTTTATGGATTTTTCTACCCTGCATCACACCAAGAGCTGGAAAAGAAATACAGGAATAATCAGAGCCATCCAGCAAATTGTCTCTATTTGCATACCTAAAGCTCCAGATTAAGAAAGAAGATACAGATTCAGGAGAGCTTTACACCTGTTCACCAAAATGGAGACTCCAGGTCAGCTTCTAACAAAAAAAAAGCAAAAACAAAACACAAAACAACAAAATACTACCAACAGCACAAATATGAAACTCGAGGAATCTGGACAAACGGCTCTAGACAAGGCTGCGTTCTGCTGCAACTAAACAATTTCAAACAAGCAGGTTTCAATTAGGAGAATGGGAAAAACACCCCCAACTGGCACTCAAGTCAATGACTTTTTGCCTTAAGTTTTGACACTGGGCTACGTTTTTGTGAAGACAGAATTATTAAGGATAAGATGGAAAGAAAAACTGCTTCTTAAGGCTCTTTTATCCTTTCGAAAGGTACTGTATCTCGGCAGTGCTAAGCACTGTTCTTTGGGGAAAGGAATTAAAAGAAAGCACATAGCTGGTAGCAATTCCTTCTTTTTTCCACAATTTAAGAAAATGTAAAGAAGAGACAGAAGATGGAAATTTTCATCGTAAAGATGGAAGTAGTAAATATGCATACAATTGTAAATGACGGTCTGAACAGGTGAAACTCCAGGCTCAGCTCACACCTAGAAGCATGGTGTTTTTTGCGCTCTGGCCCTGTATTAAGTGGTTGGCTTTTCCGTGGAATGACTGCTGGTCATTGTCACCACCGCCGCCGCACCTGCTGGTAAACCCAATTTGGTTGGTCCGCCTGGCTCCTTCAGTCTCCCCAGTGTGCTCACTAGTCTTGTACTAAGGCCTCGGGATATTTTAGCCGGGTAAATGCAGGAACCACTGTGAGCTACCTAAACCCGGTAAGCTAGCTAAACCCGAAGCCTGCGGAGAGCAGCAGAGCATCCGCGCTTCGCGCCAGTAGCGCGCAGACCCGGGGATGCGATCGCCAGCTGCAACCTCGCACCGCTGCGCCTCACACGCAAAAGGAGATCACTACCGCTCCCGCCCCGAGCGCCCACGGCCTCACGCTACCCCGGCACACCGCGCGTGGCCTCTCCAAGTCTCCAGACGCCGTCCCAGGTGGGCACACGCCAGACACCACCGCCGCGCTCCCGCACGAAGAGCAGCTGCGTGTCCTCCCACAAGGCGGCCGTAGGCGCCACAGGAAGCGGGCGCTGGGGCGGGAAGCCCCCTCCCCCACACTCCCTCCAATGCACTCACCTGCGTCTGGGCGCAGTTTTCCCCGGTGGCGCTACACGCCGCGGTGCAGAGTACGTCCACGCCCGTGCACGCGGCTGGCGCCACCAGCCCCGCTCTGCTCCCACCGCACCCCCGCCGACCCTGGCCCAAGGGAGGGGCGGTGCCGGGCTCCCGGTCCCCTGCAGGAACTTCGAGGGCGCTACCTCCCGCTGTCGCCAGCGGCGTTGTCGCCCCGACCGGCCAGCGCTCGCTCGGGCGGAGGCGAGCCGGACACTGCCCAGCGCTGCGGCGGACACCCGAGTCCGGGGGCCCCCGGAGTCTGGGCTGGAGCCAGCGGAGGAGCGGCCGTCCCCGCCCCCACCCACGCCCCCCACACTTGCCTGCTGCGGCTCGGCTGCAGCTCCCACGGCTCGCGCCGCCGGCCGTCAGCACCGCTCACAGGAGTCACGCTGGCGGCGGCGGGAAGGCGGACTGGAACCCGGCGGAACCCCGCCCTACCGGCCGGCTGCTGCCTCAGTGACGCTGGGGCGCCGCGGTCCCGCCGTTTGTAGCTGGGCGGGGAGGCGGGGCTTGCCTGGCAGCGCGCCAGGAGGCGGGGTCGAGGCGAGCTCGCCACGCCGCCAGCCGGCCCGTGAGTGTGCCCAGTTCAGCCACCCTCGGGGGCAGAAGCTCCCGCCAGGCGTCCTCCTTTGGGCTCCCCGGGGCCGCCCGAACAAGTTTGCACACACACACACCTAGAGGTTCGGAGCAGTGACCCCGGAGACTCCGGCTTGTGCAAGGGGTCACTTTGGACATACGTACGTGCGCCAAGTGTAGGTGCACAGAGAATACGTGTTTTTCAAGAATTTTTAAAGGCTCTTTTTTCCCCTAGTCCAAAGCCCAAAGGTCTTGTGCCTCGACGGGAAACTAAAAGCTTAGCCCCCGCTGTGCATTTCCACCTCCCTAGACAGAATCTGAGGTCTAAATAAACCCTGAGTATCTGAGCCGGGTGCTATGCTCTGCTTAAGATGTGAAGTAGGAAATCCTGCACTCGACCATGCTTGCACCTGCCGTGAACCACATTCTCCTAGGACCCCCCACGCCAGCCAGGAAAAGGCCCAACTCCGAGGGGGCGTGCGAATGCTGACTACCCCCTGCCTGCTTCCTTCACCTGGCTCACCCTTCCCCCCTTTACCCCGAAAAACCTGAGTCTGCCCTGGACCCAGACCTGAGACTGGGAGACAGACAGAGCCGCGCACGTTTTTTACACCTGCTTGGCGACTTAATTACCAGAGCACCTGTCGTACTGGGATTTTTTTTTTTCTATTATTGAAAAGGTTTCGGCTTTAACACTTCCCTCTAGAAAACTACATTTAAAAACATCACCTGTCATACCTACCTGAAATTGCGGGAGGCAGGAGGAAAGAACTGAACAGTGGGCGATTGAGTCACCGCAAGAACGTGATGGAGGTTACAGCTTCAAGGACATGATGCGGGTTTGATGCAGCAAGGTTTGCTAAGGGCGCCCAGTGCTCCCCGCCCCCATGCGACGGGCGGGGAGGAAGGACTCCTCTAACCCAGGGCTGGGTGGGGGAGGCAAATTTACCCTCTAAAGGGAAGTGAAATCAGGCATAGTAAATTAGGGAACACAATCATGGTCAAAATGGAGACAGGCCATCCTCAATTTGGAAGACCCAGGTTGGGGACACCAGAAATAGCTAATTGATTCAACATCAGCATTTCTGTGTCACCCCCAAATCAGATTTAGAATTAAATGACCTTAGCTGACTTTGTGCGGATTCCTGAGAAATCCGCTCAAAGCGCCTGTGCCTCTTTGACCTCCCTCTAAACAGTTAATTATAATATTCCTGTCCCAGGCATGCATTATTGCTAAGAATACCGGTTTTGAAATGTTGGGGAGAAATGGGCCTACCCACTTTGCTAATCTAGACCTGAAACCCTTCCAATACCCTTCACTCTACTTTCTGAAGATGTCTGCTTGAAGTTAGGCGACCTCTCTCAACAGACACTTTCCAAGTCTACTAAACCACTTCTGTCTACAATCTTCGTTCTCCTAGAGAACTCCAAAACTGGTTAGCTTTATAAAGAAAATGCCCAAACCCTTGGTGAAAAGATGGAAAGAGGGAGACTCAAGAGTCTGTTAAGATGGGTTCAGGGAATGGCAGTGATAACAGGCGGAAACAGCTTTTTAATTAATCTCTGAAATGATGACATTGAAACACTCAACATTTTTCTTTTTCGTGGACTTGTTTGTTCAATTTTGACAAATCTCTCAGATGTCCCATTTAAGAAGCCATTTTACAAGGACTATCTTCCGGGCACAAACATCCCTAACCTTCCTTTCCCCACAAAACACAAACATCCTTTTCGTGACCTTTAGGAAGTGATTATCATTTAGAAGATAATTTATTGGGTTACTGCTGTCTATGTTGTACTTTCCCAACCCCCTTCATTTTAAGCCTACCTTTTTAGGTTACAGTTAATAGTAGGCCCAGAAAATAAAACATATGTATCTCCCACCCCCACTACCCTGGCAATAGCCATAATAAACAGAGGTGTAGAGGAAGGTTGAAGGTTTAGAGTCTTAACCAAATGGAATGTTTGTACATGGATGGGGTAAAGGGCAGAACTCGTGCATTTCAGGGAAGAAGGACATGGACATCTATCCCCGTCCAGCAGTGTGAAGAGTAAACACTAAATGGCTGATTATTTTTCTCGCCCTCGACACAATAAAGCCAGACCTGGAGCTGTAATTAGGAGAGAAAATAACCAATCTCAAGGTCAATTTCGATAACGGATACTTGAAAATAGAAAATGGGGAACGTGCCCACCCTCCAATCTGCCACAGTTATACAGCTCGCCTATTAATTCTTTATAGACGTGACATAGGTGGGTACGTAGCAACGTGCTGGGCATAAATTAAGCAACAATGGCCACGAGAAGTCCTGTCTGCTACGGGGCTTCAGGGTGGGCATTGCCACCTTGCCATCTCTAGCCCCCACGCCCTTGACAGAGTCGAGTTAGGGGAGGGGGGCGCTGGCAGAGTGCTGGATTTTCGAACCAGCGTGTGGGTGGGGTAGGGAGCAGCGAGGGATGAACCACCCGGGCCACCTTTGTACCTTGCCCCCATACTTTGCGTCTTGAGCACCACTCGGCGCTCGCACGCACACACTCACCCACACCCCCTTGTGCCAATAATTTAAACTTCTCCGAGGCAAAGCCAGCACCTCGGTCCGCCACCACCTCCCCCGCCCTCCTCGCCCGGCGAGCATCCTCCCCCTTTCCCACGTCTACCCGGATTCGCTCTTTCGCAGTAGAACGCCGACTGGTTTCCCCTGCACCCGGAGAAATCACAAAAGTTAAGATGAAGCGTGTGCCTGTCTGCCCAGTGTCTGGTCCCCAACCATCTTTCTCCCGGCGTCAGTTTTAACAATAGCTACTCGAAGAGGAGCTGCGAGGAGGGGCTGAGAGCTATGCAGCCGACTCAGCTCCCAGGGTAGCTGCGATGCCTCGCGGCTGCCAGCAGGTCCCTCTCTCCCGGAAGGCGGGCTCCGCTGCGTAGGACCAAGGACAGGGCTTGGAATCCACTGCCCGGCGCCCAGCACCGCGAGGCTCCCAAGCAGCCGCCACTTCTCACACACAGCTCCATG
Organism: Ondatra zibethicus; assembly: GCA_004026605.1. Classification (NCBI taxonomy): domain Eukaryota; kingdom Metazoa; phylum Chordata; class Mammalia; order Rodentia; family Cricetidae; genus Ondatra; species Ondatra zibethicus. The sequence goes on from PVIU01002832.1 coordinate 113,858, forward strand.
GATCTTATTTACGTTTTTCTGAACAAAGGGAATCTCATATCCGGTACAGGCTCATTGATTCGGCCCCAAATTGACAATCTTGTTTTAAATCTGAATTACTATCATTGGAATCCGTGAATCAGAGACCTCGTATCTGGCAATGATGAGTTTTGACAGCTTCTAACCGCCCCAGACCCAGCCCAGACCCAGCCCTCAGGCTGTATGTACTTTTTTCAGTCAACTACAACTCGCTGCCTGGTGCAGCATCTAAATTCCATCTGGCAATCCCATCTCCCCGGCACATGCTATCTGGTTAATGCAATTAAGCTGAGGGGTTTTTCCCCTGGTCTAATCTACAAGCAAGTCCAGGCTTCCCATTTCCCCAGTTCTCCGATTCCTCTGCGAAAGTAGAGGCATGCATTTCCCCCAACATTCAAGTTATTCCTCTCTTCCCACGAAATGAACTTCCAACCTCAACCCCTAGGCTCACTCAGCATCTAGCCTCCCATTGTAACCCTGCTGTACCCTGACCACATTTACCACTTAAGTTTCTGCCAGTGACATTTTCGAAAATTCAGTACGTTAAGCATGCGTCCACTGTCTTTTAGTCTGACTCTCTAGAATTTAAAAAAAAAAAAAAAGCAAAGCAGTCGCTTTGAAATGAGGCAAACATGTGCAATTAACTTCACATTCTGTATTCCACTCACTTACAGGTTTTCTGGGTTTGCCAGCGCATCGCTGCAACTAATGATTAAAGAAACCAAACCGAAACTTACCTTTCTCCCTTAAGGTTTTTGTGTATGTGTGTTTTTAAAGTAACGGTGCAGTTCTCCCAATAAGGATGAGCAAGAAGCTGCTGGATAGTTCTCTTAAGACAGCACGAAACCTAAACTGTGCTCGGCTTAAAAGAAACAAATAAAAAGAAATGCTTTCGACCCCAAAGTCCAATGCTAAAAGAAATGGTGAAAAAAATATGAAAGGGGAGGGGAAACTTAAAAAAGAGAGTTTAAAAAGACGGAGAGACTATCCTCCTATTGCCGTTCAACTAAACAAAAAGGGGCAAGAAAAACAAACCAAGGAACAAAGAAAAGAGACGAAAGAACGTTTTTTTCAAAAAGACGATGTCTTTCTCCTTGTTGCTTTTTAGTAGGTCGCTACAGGAGTAAGCTGCTGCATCTCTAAGTGAGAACAGAAATAAGGGGGGAGGACGTCTTAAAAGGGAGGTGGACTGGACCACAGATTTATAGCACCGTATCACCAACCCCTTCTCTGCCTCCGCACTGCCGTGTGTGCAGCTGCTCTGCCAGAGTCCTATCCCGGGCAGCACGCGCGGAAGTATACGCCGAGTCGAGCCACAACGTAACTTGCTCATCGCTCCAGGTTCCTGATTGGGCCAGACGCTTCCATTGAGGCCGCCCAGGCGAAGTTCTGCTAGACGATTGGCTAGAGACCTGTGTCACTCTCGAGAACTCAATGGAGTCCCGTTTCAAGGTAAGTTGTGCGGAGAGGTACACACTTAACACTGGCGGCGAAGGGAAATGCAAGAAGCAAAAAGAGATGGGAGAGAGCAACGTGGGAGGGTGGAACTGTACTATGAGAGTTTGCGATATGGCACCATCTATTTTCCTCTTAAGTCTTTCTGCTTCCGAAAGATTCGTTTTATTTTCCCTCACGGCTGCATCTTTGGCATATTTCTTTATAATAGTAAACTGTCCGGTATGTATGAGTCATTGAGAGCCCCTCTCTTTGATCTGAGAGGGATGAACGTACACCCATTACTTGTCCGCATGCCTTTTTCGGTTTGTGTTCCAGTAATCTGTAAATCTATATTAGATATTAGGTAGTTGTGTGTGTTGCTGTTTTAATGTTTGCACATTGATCTCTCTCTCTCTCTCTCTCTCTCTCTCTCTCTCTCTCTCTCATAAGAAGGAATTTTAAAAAAGAAAGTGGCTTAAATTAAAGCTGTACAGTTTAAATTAGCTTTCAGTTCATGGCAGAATAGGAAAGGGATAGCATAAACGTCCTGTACAGAAAAACAGGTACTGAGTGGAGATAAGGTCCTTCACTTGAAGGTAAAAAGAGCAGCTCTCTATAAACTAGAACAAGCCACTCCTCTGCATTTGCTGGCAATACAGTTCTGAGTCCACACATGGATTGCTGACAGTAAAGATAGTTCAGCCTTTATCAGGGTTTTTTGAGACTTCAAAAGTTTAACCAGTAGACCTAGTGCTGTCTGTTTTTGCTTTATGGATGAAGGTTTCTTTATTCCAACTGCACATTTTATTAATATTCAGAAAGCTGAAACACTGGCTTGCTCATATTTATTTCTTCCTTTAAGTGAAAGTGGGGTTACTCACTTGCCTCGAGTTATAAGGAGAAACAATATCCACCTAGCTCATTTCCAGATGGAATTTTTCAGTTTTGATAGCTAACATCAACTTCCTAGAGAGTACATCTATTTCTTACATAATCTCTCTTCTCTCAAAGATCATTTTGCCTGTTTATTTGTTGCTGGTTGCTGTTTCTGACAATGCAAAGGAGGGAAGGCGCTGGTGAGAAGTGAAGACTGCAGGGAGGTGGGCTTTCAGAAGGAAGAGAGAAAGATGGTCTGAGAGCAAAATGACTTGGAAGTGGGAAGTAAATCATTGTTCCTTCAGAGTGTCCTTGAGTTTGATAAATGATTAATGGTGAAGAACTGGGGACCTGTTTAGCTCCTATTTAACCTGTGTAACAGTATCTAAGTCATATTACTTTGCATAACAATAACAGGGGTTAGGAAAAGGGACCTGAGCCTATATGTGTGATTACCATTTATAATTATAATTTCCTAGTTCCCTACTTTTTATATAACAATAGCTCTCGGGGGCTAATTTCAACTTAAAACTATTATATAGTCTCAAGTGAAACTACAAGCAAAAATTAAGAAAAAAAACCCAGTAGCTTGAAAAAAATGAAGGCAGGAGGTTAAACAGAAGAAACAGGGAATCCCTGTGTACAACAGAAGTGAGACTAACAGAAGCCTGGGGCTCCTCTCGTACACCTTCAGTACCACCTAAGTGAGACTAACAGAAGCCTGGGGCTCCTCTCGTACACCTCGAGTACCACCTTTCACCTGCCAGTTCAGTGCAAGGAAAAGAAGGATCATGTAGGCAAAAGTATGCTATTGTCTTGTTTATTCAGAGTTATATAGGAAATGAACTAGATTTTCTCCTTATGACTATGGTCACACTTTGATAGTGTATTATTTTTGTAAGTTCATATAATTGTAGCACTTTGAAGAAAATTCTTACCTTTGTAAATACATAAACACTTTTTTATGGTTGGAAAAGCACTCATAAAGCTATTACATGAAAATAGTAATGCTATTCATTCAAATGCAAAAGTACTAAATTCTGTGGATTCAGTATATATGCATTTTCTCAGTTTGTCGGAGGAGGAAATTTTTGAACTATTGTTTTATTCAACATGTTGTCTATTCTCTGCAGATAACACAGACTTACATTGCTAAGGAAGTTGAAAATATCTGAAACAGGAGTTTACTCCTTAAATAAGACCATTGTTAAATTTTAAAACTTTTAATTAGATAAGTAACATTTACCTTTCCAACTTTTAAAAATAAAACAAAATGACAACTGTTTTAATACAAATGATTATCCTGATGTAGACTTTACTTTGAAATTCACGTCATACCCTGGAACATTATGGTACACTGCACTTCTAGCAATTAATGAAGACTATGTGCAAACATCTTACCAAAATTAAGCACAAATTTTAATCAATCCCTCTTGATTCACAGTGAAGAAAAAGAATTATCCTCAGTACCTGAACTTGCATGAGATAAACAGTTTTTTCAGGATATTCAAATTCTGATTAAGTCATGAGAGCTCCAACACTCTCTCAGAAGCCTTCGGCACTGTTTGGGCTTGAGGCAGGAAGGAGAGGGTTTGGGAAGCTGCTGGGGGTCTGGAGAAAAGCTGAATATTGATAAAATTGCCAAGTAATGCTTTGCAGAGCTGAAAATTAAAGGATTCAACTCTTTCACTGAGGCTTTCTCAGGAAAGAACATGTCCCTCCCAGGAATACTTAAAGCTGTTGCGGACAGTGTTGTTTAAGATAAATAACTTCCTTGCACGAGCTCTTCCTCAGGAGAAAGGGTGACTTGAACATCATTAGAGGCTCTGCAAACTCTTTGTAACCTTTTCAAACAGGAAATAAAGCAGCTCGGCTATGTGTATGAACTGGCATTTGATTTGTCTCGGAAATTCTAAATAGTTTACCCTCTCATAGGAGTCAAAATATTATTTTCTGACTGTTGGGCTTTGGAGAGGTTTTATGTTCATAATGGAAATAATGCTATTTAAATCCTTCATAAGAAATGTTATTATATAACCTGCCCACTACCTTTTTTACTTTTCTTTTTTAAAGCAGTATTTCACCTTTCTTTTTACTGTTTCAAAACCAGAAAAAGTTGTGGAAATATTGGACATTTCTGTGCGTTTAGGTCCTTAGAGTCTATAGGAGAATGAGACAAGAATTAGCACCATGGACAGAGACTAGCCTAGCGTGCAGGGTAAAGCTTGGACGTTTGGTACAGTATTTTCTGTTTCTCCCTCTAAGTCTCGCTAAGAACACTTTGGGGGAACCTTTTCTACCACCAATTCGAGGCGGAGACTGCCGGCCATAGAAACAGGTTTGTTTGGAATTAGGCTCGGGTAACTGTGACGAACCCCAGAGTTAGAGCCTGGATGTGAGGTCTTCCTTTACCACACCCATCCCCAACCTCGGCCTGGAGGAGCATTCCTTTCTTTAAGGTGTTCTTGCAAAACAAATGCAAATCCCGGTAATCTCGGAAAGTCTGACAAACCTACTCCAGAGTTTTTCATTCTGTAATTTCCCAGTGGGAATGGCAACAAGAACTCATCCCTGACTCCCCTAGTTCTTTTCTGGGGTGCTATCACTCCCTGGCAAAGGGGGGGATGTCTTTCCCCCTTTAAGGTGAGTACCTCAAGACTGTTCTGCAGAGGACCCTTTATACTGCAAGCGCTCCTGCAGGGACAATGTCTAGGAAGGCAGTAAGCAAGATCACAAACAGCCTTTTCTTGTCTTCAAGCTCCTCTTCCAGGGGAAGAGCTACAGAATTCAATATACTCGAGGGGAATCCCTCCGGTTCCTATTTTACCTGAAGAGACATGTGAATTATGTTATTCAAGTGTATACATGTGTATACATATGTGTGTATATACCAACTACATACACACACAACTATATGTAACTAGTTTCCAGTAAATCTTGAGATGACCCTATATTGTCACCCCACTTGTCTCCCTCTGCCCTCGAGAAAATTTGTCATTTTCTTGTTTAAGCCCTTTGCCAGTCGATTTCAGACCAAGATCTGTCGCACGTGCCCCACTGTGTTTCAGCCTGCGATCAAAGATCATTTACGGAAACGATCCCACGAATATCCTCCGATTTTCTTGCGTCGGTTGCTCAGGAGGAACTTTTAGGAGGATAAACTCGCATCTCTGCTATCATGAAGGGGAACATCCAGGCAATCAGGCTAGTGGGAAAAAAAAAAAACAACCTGGAGGTGCATACAGGGCAAATCAGAGCCTCGTGTCCGTTTCTTTCAGTGATGCTAACAGCCTTCTCTAAGCTTCCTCCTGCAGCCAATACAGCTCATGCAAAATTAATACAAGTAATTAAAAATAGCAGTTTCCAAAGTTAAAGGAAACCATCTGTCTCAGATGGTAGCAATCAGTCTTTTCGCCCGCCCCTTTACCCGGACCTGAGAAGAAACGGTTTCTCTCCTTCCGATGCTCAGAGGCTCTTTCTTATATTGAAGATTTATGTTTCCACTTGTGTGCGATCCACGTCTAATTTGAAATAATAAAGCCGGGCTGACCAACCAGTCAATCACAGCCATCAACTGTGCCCGGCGAGCTCCCTGCCCCCAGCTCCCTCAGGTCTCCAACTCTTTTCCTCCCCCTCCAGGCCCCCCCTTCCCACTCCCTTTTCTCCTTCCTCCTCTTTCACGCACACTCACATTTTTCCCCCACGTGTGTTAAGATCAACCCTTGCCCCACAGTGCAAGCGACAGCACCGGGGCACGGTGACAAAGGCGGGGTTTATATCTGAAGACTGAGGCCCGGGGAGACCGCGGCTAGTGAAACAGCTGTCTTATCAGCCCGCTGCAGAGATGGAGATGGCTGGAGAGGTCCTCAACAGATAATCGCTTGAATAGGTTTGCAAAGCGCCAAACTTCACGCTTGATAAGCCCAACCCAATGTAGAGGGCAGCCCGGATCCTGCTCCTTTCTGTTTCATCTGGGCTGTGAATTAAGAAATTGAAATTCAGGTGGCAGAAGCAGCCGGCTGCTGATAGACTCCGAAAGCAAACTGACATTAGAATGCTTTCGGCAGGCAGAGAGGGGGCGCCTGCAGTGGGACTTTGTGTCTGGTTTTGTTTCTAAGGTATAGGGGGCAAAGGAAGGGAAAAGCCCAACAGGTTTTAAATTTATCTGGGAAAGGGATGCGGTGAGCAGTGGGAAAGGGACTCAGTGTTCCGGCATAAAGTTGTTGAGAAAGAGCTTAAGCAACAACTGGATCCAACCTGATGTGAAAGGGGACTCTAGCTCAGAGCAGGGGGCAGAGGGCAGAGGAACTGACTTTCAAATAGTCTCCAAAGTTTTCCTTCCTAGGTAAGAAAAGCACATCAACCCGGATATAGGACTTTCCGAAGCCAGGCGACTGTAACCTGGCCTTTAGTCTCTAAGTGAAAGGGCCTCCTCCCTGTTCCAGAAAGAACTGCCCACCTTTTAGAATAGATTGAGAAGTCATCAACTACTGTAAAGAATCCTCTTAGCTGTACGAATAACAGTTGTATTTCAACTCCCTCCCCCTTTACACAGCTAATGAGGAAACAATAGGATAATTGAGGAAACTCTGTCAGGGTTCGTAGCAGATTCCAGCTTTCCACATAGCACGTTTCAGTTCTACACTCCTCTGCCTGCTTATGAGGTTTGAAACTTGATATTTGAATGGATGCTATCCCACAATTTAATCGGCATAAAAAACCAACGTATAAGCCCTGATGTGTTGTCTTGACTCTAACAGCCTGGCACTGGACCTTGTACTCTGTTTCTTAAGTGTCTTAAATATAAGTCCACCATGGGTGTCCAGTCATGATGTTTACAAGAGGGTATATGCCCTACAATATTTATACTCTGCATTAGATACATCATAAAAAGTACCTTCAAGCGACATCACATAGCTAATCCAGACTCAGAAAATTAATCTGCTTTTGTTTTGCTTAACTCTGAAATTTAGATCAATGCCAGAGTGCACACGACTAAAAGCATAAAGCATGTTTCAATCACTTTGACGTGAGGAAAAACAGGTAAATTTGTTAGAAAAGGGGTTAAGAAAAAACTTAGGATTCTAGCACATGTTTTGGTAATTATTAAACTTTTTTCCCATAAGAAAAAGAGCTCTTTTGAACTTTGAAAGTGACCAGATTACTCACTGTTAGTGATAAACAAAAATACATTATCAGTCATGAGATCTCAAAGACATTTCTGTTGAATGACTGTATGAAAATCCTTTATGTCATATAGCACAGAAAAGAGATGTTTGGGTTTTCCTTTTTTTAAAATGTCAAGTATGTGCATGAATGATTAAAGGATTTGAGTATCCTACCTACAGTGAGACAGAAATGTACGGTTATATAAATAATCCTACATTTCCATATTATCTTTTTCTATAAAGTTATAGAAGTTTAAATAATGGCAACTGTATAAGCATGTTAAGGAAGAATCTTTTTATAAATTCCTGCACTTCCACACTATAGTATTATTGCCAGTATCCATATGAACAATACCTATTTGTCACAAAAAGATAATTTTGAATTACCAAGTTCAATAAACATTTAAGCTATGGGTTCTATTTTTGTTTTTCTTAAGCAAGTTGAATATATATACACAGAAGATGATTTAAACTATTGTTTATTGACATAGGTAGAACTTTTTAAAGATACAAATTTACATCAAACCTAAAAGATGCACTCCAAATTTGTGAGGCGAAAGAGACAGTTAATGTATTTAAATTATAATATTTCAAAACTAAAAGAAAACTGTAATTTTCTTCATTGAATGGAAACTGTTTTGGTTTTTAAGTTAATGTGAAAACCACTCCTATCACCATTTTGCCACTAATTCATAATATATACATGTGTCGGTATTGTTTCCAAAGGGCTAGTGATATATTATCAGTGGCAAAAACTAGCAAACTAGTCAAAAGTATAAAAAGTGTTTTAAAGGATTTTCTAGAATCAGTTCTGTGTGGGAAATAAGATAATGTATAGTTAAGGTAGAGTCTGTAACTCCAGAGGCAGAGCTACCGAAGCTTTTAAAATGCCCCAAAGTTGTAATACTTTTGTTTATAACTGATCATGAATCTGTTACCAAAAGTATCAGACAGAGCAATTACAGTTTTCCAGTTACAGCATTTGTCTTCAGGTAAGTGCCTAATAAGTGACAATCCATCCAGTTCCTAAATATTTATCCCTCCTCTTTGACAAAAGGCTTGCTTTAATTTGAGTCGAGCATCTTTTGAGTGCCCATCATGTGCCAGAATAACAAAACAGGGTTACAGACTGTAAGTGTTTAATGGAAATCAGATTAAGCTTTTAGAAAACCCTAGTAAAAGAGAAAATTAGGAAATCTAAATAGCTCGGTAAATGTGTCATATAAAACATACTCACAGTATGCCTGCCTGTGCTGTGTTATTGCTGTGTAGTCTTCTAAATGTTTGTGCACTGTAATTTTCTTATTATATGATTGTCAGCATTTTCTCCTTGAAATAGATAACATAATTAATAGTGCCCTTTTAGAACCTATAGTTTTGCAAACTATTAGGAGCTTGAGTCATGACTTCAGCAGATGTTGACTTGTACCTGACTCTGCTTCTTCTTATCGCCTTTAAGCCTTGGTTTCCTGATCTATAAAGCAATGATAGTGATGATCAATTTAGTATCACTATGAGGTTAAATATAATCATGAGTATTGAACAATCAAAGTTCCTGCATAGAAGAAGTGGTCAATATATAGTAACTACAATCTTGGGCATTTTTATTTTTGTAAAGCCAGAATTAGAATTCCTGCCTTGCATATGGACTCAAATATTTTTCATTTGCTCTCATTAATGTCTTACCTGATATATTCTATGATAAATATCTTCTCATATTTCTAATTGTAACCAAGTTTTACAGGCCCCAGAAGGCATAAAATTCTTCTGTCTGCCCTGCTATGTGACTCCAATATATTTCCCGATACAATTTCATGATTCTCCCATAAAAAGTTGTAGGTCTTCAAAAAGGAACTGAGTCTGAGATCCCATTTGACTGATATAATAATAAAAACACCTTAGATTTTTATAGTACCTTTTATCACAAAAAGCTCAATGCACTTTTACATATTTATCATGGTAACCCTGCGAGGTGAGAGGGACATAAATTATATCTGATATTCAGGAGCCCAGCAGAGGAATAAGAAATTTAGGTAACATTTCTAAGGTTAATAGAAACAGAGAGCAGGGTTCCCGAATGCTGGTGTTCCTACAACCTGTTCTCTCTTTGGCATTAATTATGGCTATTGTTACTTTAGTTAGGCTCAAATGTTAGTGTTTGGCATTCAGTATAGCTTATAATTCAGTTAATTACTTGATGGAATCATATTTAATCAAATATAGAACACTGAAGTTTAACCAAATTAAGATATTTTGATTTAATGTAGAAACACTTGATTATTCAATTACACACACACACACACACACACACACACAAATCTATGCTCATTTTCTAATCTTTGTTATTTCCAAAAGGTGATTTGAAAAGTTACCAGTTATTTGTGGCATGGAAAGAAATCAGTTCCAGCATCCTTGCCCTAGACTGTCTGTAGACTCATTCTCCCTTTCTACATGTATTTTTATATGCTGTTATATTCTTCCATTGACATGCACTAAAAGGAATTTCTACTCTAGTACACAATTTCCTAGGTGCCTGTGCTTGAAAAAAAAAATCTATCAAATATCTAAAGGAATGTAAAGACAGACTGTATAAAAGAGCTTTTAATAATAGGGCTTTTTTGTTTGTTTGAATAAAACAAAGCGGAGAATTAATACCAAGTTCACATCAGAGAACAGACTTTCAGAAGAAGAACACAACTAGCTGACAGTTTAGAGCTTTTTTCCGTTTCCTCCAGGCTTCCTTTGCTATGGACTGATAAAGATATAGCTACAGATGTGGACTCAATCATTAATTAGAAGGAAATGCAATTTTGCAGCCTGATAAGAAGAATGGATATAAACTTTTGGAGGTCTCACTTCACTGTGGGTCATGGTGGGAAGCAGATAAGACGGTTTTATTTTAACTTCAGTGGCTATTTGGTATCTTATAATTTGATAGGACTGAGGCACTCAAGGGCAAGTCTAGTCATGTGACTACCAGATTTCCTGAGGAAGTGTAATTAGCTCCAGGAAGAAATTCATATGCATAGACACAGAGTAGCTAAAACTTGTTTATTGCTCTTCCAGACCAACTCCTCTTAACTATTAAGGTTGCTATGATTAAATCAAAAACCTGTTTTCTTGATCAACCAACATTTTGGGGTCAAGGATACTGTTGTAATAGAAAGAAAATCCCATTTCTTTGGTCACTGTCATCCTAGCATTAGAAATTAAGACGATGGTTGTTTAAAATACCAGATTTTATACACACAAGTTGGAAACTATAACATAAATGAATGAGGTACAGATTGTTTAAGCTGATTGAAGTAACAAATAGACTCTTCCTTGAATCATTTTGACACAATTTACTGTGAGATTTTTTTCTCTTGCTGGTATTTATGGATTCCTTGTGCAGACAATAAAAAGAAAAGCCTTTCTTTTATGTCAGTGCTCATTATTTAACTCATAGAACACTGGTGTTTTCTGGAATACTAATATTTCCTAGATGCAAAATGAATACTTAAAGAGGCATGTTTCTGTTTTAATCATATCAAAAGAATTCATGAAAGTTTGTTTCTCTTTATCAGGTCTGTATAAAGAGGGAAATATTAATACATATTACAGCATTCAGCTTCAGTCTGAAGGATCTTTCTACAAATCTACTATTGCGTGTGCAGGGGGTAGGGAGTGTTGTTCAGGACAAACAGAAGATGTTTCAGAGGTAACACAGCATTGTGGTAAAGATCAGTCTATAGCTACCGGGTGCAGTGGGCTGTGAAGTACAGCTGTCAGGTTGCTTTAGCATGCTTAAGTCACCATGCTGTCAGGTTGCTTTAGCATGCTTAAGTCACCATGCTGGCTTTGAAAATCAACTAAGGGAAATACAGACACAAAAGTACCAGGACAAATTACATATTACTGACTAATGTCAATTTGGGAACGGCTGAGCAGTATGGGACTGGAAAGTCCACGAATGAGACCCACAACATAAATTGAGTTTTGTCTGAAATTTAAAACTTCTTCCAAGGAAATGACAGGATCACAGAATAACAGAGAGGAACATGACACTAATAAAAATCCAAGTATTCTGATGATCAAAATAGGTCTACGTAGCACTGGGAAAGGGGCAGGATTCTGAACATAGACTATGTTTGCAACAAGGGGCCAAAGGTGGGTGTATGAAAGAAATGGAGCCAGGGCCTGTGCTGCTGATACCTCCTTCGCTTTGGATGCCCCCAAAACACCTTTGTGCCTATGGAGGGCATTAAAAACCCTGCTAGAAAGATACAAATTGTGGGAAAAGCCCTTGACTTAGAGAAAGGAGACATGAGCCCTAGCATTGTTTTTCCCACTACCTGGCTGTTTCCCATCAGCAAGTCCTTCCATTTAAACCTCTGGACTCCCACACTAACCTGACGATGAGAGAGATAGCACAAGCTATGTGCTAGGCCGTGTCCTAACTCAGGTGTTGTCACAACCCCTAAAGTTAAACCGTTTGCCCAAGATATACAAGTGGAAACTGACAGTGTCTGAATCTAAGTCCCTCCCCACTGCTTGGCACAACACCCCTATTGTACCTTTTAATATGAAATCCAACCTCTTTAAAGATAGCACAAATTTCAGGTGCCATAACACTTGAATAAGAACAAATGATAAGGAATAAATAATTAAGATGGACGGACAAAACTATTTCATATCAAAAGTAATTATACTCACATGTCTTACATTCATGATAATTTGTCTATTGCTAATAAATAAATGAGAAACAAATTGATAATTGCTTTTATAAAGCAATTTGGAGAGAAATACTAGAATTTTTGAGACTGTAAGTTGCCCTAGGATATTCTCAACCTTAGGTAATACTGTCTCGGAATTTGAAGAATGTGATTGAGTTTTTGTGTAGTTTGAGGACTCTTCTCCCTGACTGTACAGTAAATAAAGCCATTGGAAGGATGGTATATATTTACTGTTTAATTATATATGAGTTTCTTGAAATACCCACCTTATTACATTTTATATGGAGGATGTTCACAGAAACATTAAAGCAGAAGCTAATTTGAGCAGAAAGTTACTAGATTTACAGTTAATTCTCTCACTACATTTTCTGCATTGTTGCCTTTGTGAAAATTCTAAGTAGGTATTATCTTTTACAGAAGAGACAGACAGCTTGGGGTTTTGACAGGAAAAAAAAAGTCTACAGCTCAGGCTTCTGCCCTTCCAACCACCAGGTGGGGGCAGCTGCTATATGCGGAGTGGTAAGGTCCAGTAATGTCCTTTAGGACTTGGATTCGGAGACAAGTCAGACCTGCATCCCTGAGCTTTAAAAGCAAAATACCTTTCACTGACCAAAACAAACACTTAAACTTAATGCAGATGAAAAACAAATACGACAGAGCAACAGAACCACAATATAAGAACGTGCTCTCCCGGTTTCTTAAGACTACCTCACACATAATTTTCCTGTCCAGCTACAATATATTGATACTAACTGGGGAAAGAAAATTAACTATTTCCTTCACTTACTACCTATCTAAATTACGATCAAGGGAAATTCCTCTCCTCATTAATTAATCATTCCTTTTACCCACTATAACCTTTCCTACCACAAGGAAAGAATTTAATAAAACAAACCTTTGCCAACCAGAAAAAAAAATCCTTAAAATGATTTGCTTATATTTCTGTGGCACATAAGTAAATGAAAATCATAATACAGTAAGTAATTAGAATGAGATTGAACAAAAACTGGCTTGCTGACAGGTACCATTTAGTGAATTGCTATTTCAATGCCCTAAACAGCCACCCAAGTTAATTCAATTTTCATACTGTTTAATTTTTTTGCCTTTAAAATCACTCTTCAGAGAACAGAAAAGTGGCTCACAGTCTACCTCTGTGGGATGATGCAGCTCTCTGCTTCATCTCTTAATTCACTGTACCACTGAGAAGCATTCTGAAACTGTGGCAGGGTTCTGAACAAGAGCGACAGGCGGGCACTATGTATCTTAAAGGAGTTTCAACGAAATGTGTAGTATTGTTAAGACAGGGGAAAGGTATCAAGAAAACAATTCCTAACGAGAGAAACATTTTTGTAATATGATCTATTTTCAAGTGCTCGGTCACTATACTTTTAAGGTTTATAAACTACACCTATATTAATTTTTAGATAAGAATTATAACTGTTTTTAGAGCCTTGTTTGTCGTAACAGAGCACAGAACGTGCCACTGCCTTTACTCATGCACTCATTTGACTCAAAGCACAGTCTTGAATAATTCTAAACCAAACAGGACTGCAGCAATCAATTCTCATCCAATTTATTGGCCATGAGTTAAAGCCAATTAAAAAACCATTTTTGGTGCAATTCAAGGGGAAAAATGTATAAACTCATGAAAAACAAATTTCAGTCCTAGACATGAGTCATCACGATTTAAAATATTGCTGTCATCCCTAAATCAGAAAGAAAAAGATCCTAAAGTTGTGCAGTCCTCTCTGAAAACTGCATCTCCCAGAAACGATTTTAGATAATTGTTAATATCTTCATGAGGAAGTGACCTGGAAGAAAACTCACGCACTTCTAGTCTTGCCTCCTATTTGCATAAAGTCTGCAGTGAATTTGTGAATTAAGAGCAAAGAAGTGACCTTTATACAAAGAAAGCAAAGCATTTTACTTATAATTTTAAAGTATCCTTTAGCCATTAGACCATGTTGCCTTCCACAGGAATACAGTGGCTTTCTTTCCAGGCTATAAAATGAAACAATTCCCATACAATCTGGATAGTCTTAGGGTAATCAAAACAGCAAATTGAAGCTCCTGGGTGGGAAATTGCAGCTATAAAACAGGGTCATACATTTTCCATCTGTATATTAAAAAGGCTTTTCAAGTTCAGGCAGTTAAGTCTTCAAGCAGACCTGAATTCTGGTCCTGCATTTTCCTAAGTCCTTAATTTATTAGTTTAGGCAAGTCACTCAAACGTGCTAAGCCTCAGCTTTGCCATTAATAAAATGGGCACTGAAATTAAGAACAACTATTTTACACATGCAGTGAGCATCCGAGATGAAAAAGGTCCTTGTTCCCTAACCAGGTGTTGAGGCACATGCTTTTAATCCCAGCATCTGGGAGGCAGAACCAGGTGGATCTCTCCATTGGAGGCCAGACTGATCTATACAGTAAGCGAGTTCCAGAATAGCCAGGGCTACACAGAAAAACCCTGTCTCAAAAATAAAAAGAAAAGAAAAAAGTCTTTGTCTTATGAGAATACCTGCCACAGGGTGCATCTTTCCACCTGAGGAGGGGCTTTTCTTTTTCCTGGTCTTGACTCTAGAGAATTCCACTTGATAATTGTGAGGTGAGTTCTAAGCACACCTGTTTATTTACAAAAACAAAAACAAAAACTTCATCGAGGATTTGGATAAAAACACTGGTTTAGAGCAAAAAACAAAGAATTTTAAAAATCAGTACAAATTTCACATCCTTGGTTCCTTACTGTGCAGTTTGTAAACTGTTACTTGAACTATATTGGCTCTCTGTGATGCTATTACTGATGCTGAAGGATATTTAGTGGGCATATATTAGGGTTTTATTTATGTCATGTGGCTATACGGAATAAGCACCATTTCCTGCTAGTAAAACGAAAGAACAGACATGAGGGATGACCTTGGGAAATTACAGAATCATTCCCAGCAAAGATATCTTTTAGTGTCAGCTATGTGTGTAGCTTTACTTTTATTTAATGAACATAAGCAAATGAGTCAATCCTACCAATTTATTTTTTTTCAGGGTCATATTTTTCTTCTCAGTTAGGTTTTTTTTTAAGTTCATTTTTAACTGTTCTCCTTCAAGATAAGTTCTTTCCAGTGTAGAGGTAAAGGTGGCACACAATTAAGAAGAGTAACTACTAAAGAAATGTGTATGTGTACATATTCACGTGTACATGCACAAGGTATGCTAGCCTGACAAGAATAGTCTACAAGTTACTTACGGCTCACAGTGACTTTTTATTAACCACAGCAAGTCTATCCTTAACACTTTTTTATTGGTTTAGAAATTAATTTATTAGATGAACAATTTGTCTGTCACCTTGGAAGGAACAGAAATAATTTCCTAGTAGAATTTGAGCTTTAACAATGTTAATAAGGGGGGAGAACAGAGTCTAAGGAGAAGGAAGAATGCTCAAGTCCTAGAAGAGACAAGGTGGAGAGGAAGTGAGAAAACCTCCTATTTTTGTCAGGGCTCCTCTGGGTACATTGGAACATTCCCAGGCTCAAGCCCTTTAAAGCTGAGTGATACATATCTTGGCATACCTGTGCACAGGAATTCAGGAATGTTCCAGGGTGGTTACACTACCAAACAGAGTTTTTAATGCAGAATTTCTAGAGAGCAGGCCATTGATATACTATCCCTGGATTTAAGAATGCAAATTGCACAGATTACCTAGGAGCTCACTGCGAAAATACTTATTTCCTGAGGGCAATCTACATCCAGGCTTTAGAAATGACTCTGCAGTCTGGATATAATTTAGCATCATGCACTGACAAGGTGTTGTAGATCAAGGAGATGCTGATTAAGTTGTAGATGAGAGAGGCTGATAGGCCCATATTCCAGTTCCTATATATAAAGTGGGAGTTTCCATGTTGCAAGCGGCAAGTTGTTTTCTCACATATGGAAGCTTGAACAGCTGTAGACTCTGACACTCTGATGTTCCTGGCTTAGAGTTCAGGACACTGTCTATACCACTGGTGGAGCAGCTAGTCAAATATGTAGTCAGAAGCACTGTCCAGTGCAACCAAACTCTTAGCTACCCTAGCACTGCAGAGCAGGTAATTCGTAGCCACTATGTCTCCCTACTGAGGGAACCACCCTGCCCTGAATGACAGCCTTTACTGGCCTATTGTCAGATATAGAACTGCATCATAAGGATTCCTTGCAAGAACTTTGACACCAGGCTCAGGACTCGGCATCCTCTTAGAGTCTGTCAAATTCACACTATTTTTTCACATTCTATAGGATATTTTCCTATTATTTAGAATGCGTTGTAGGTCTTTCTTACTGGGTAGGAAATAGATAACTCTATTTTGAACACATTGGCAAAAGAGTGTTTCAGAAAAGCTGCCATTGCCGTACTCTTTAATATGTACACTAGAGGACTCCTCTCGCTCTCTGTGGCTCTGGCATTGGATGCCTAACTAATGCTTGAGTTGAGCCACTGGCTACATATCAGTGTTAGAACGAAAACATTCCCCCTACTTTTAACACCTCCTGCTAGTTCAATAAAGTGATGTTTAAATAACTGAACTGGCTTCAATGAACTGTACTTGCCATTTTTTCCTGCTTCTTAGCTAGATAAAATGGAGATAATTATGAAGTGGATGAGCAGGTTTAATGAAAGCCAGTTTCTTTTGGTACACTCCTGAAGCAGCAATCATCATCTGTTTGGCTTTTGAAGAGCAACAATTATAATCACTTAAACCCCCAAGGGGAACAAAAATAGAATTTACATTAGCATATAAAATATACAGCTGGATTGGGCAAGCCTACAAAATTCTGGGGAAATCATTCTAATCTGAATGCTATTCAAGCTCACAAGTAAAATGAGTTCAAGAGTATTTTACATACTTCCTTCCTATAGAATAATACATATAACAATGTTGAGAGGAGTTTCCTAAAAATGAACACAGGGAAATAAATAAATAAATAAATAAATGGTCCAGGAGAGAATCCCAGAAGAAAGGGCCGCACTGTGGTATGGGAGTATCAAGAGAACACCTAACTGTATGTGCTACATGCACAGCAAGTCCTGGTCTGAAGGGACGGTTTCCACAGTGAAACTGCACACTGCAGGCTGCAGAAAGAAACAGAATGGTTTGAACTTGACGAGCAGTGAAAATTAATCACAAATAAGGACGCTTTCACATTAGCATTGCTTCCTCCCTCCCAGGCAAATCTGCAGCCATCCAAAGAGACTGAAACCACCTCAAAACACTTTTAGAGCAATTGTTCTCATATAACCTCTTTATTGCAGCCCCTTCCTCACCAGAGCTAGCTCACAGTCTCCCTCAGCACTTATGTTATTTAATTACCTTTGCTTATGAAAATCTTGTACAGTTTGCAAGATATTTTTTCTTTTTAGCATAGAAGACTAAAACTGGAGCTTGTGCCGGATCCATTATGCCACCAGCAACAAAACACTAACATAATCAATATATTAAAGGCTTTCCTGGCTGTGCACATTTGTCAAAGGCAGTGTGTCTGAGGAATCACACTAATGAATCTTGGACCAGTCAGCATCCTATGCAGGAAGCTCCCTCTCCCTCGTCATAAGTGCGTATCTATGTAAAGACAAATGTATACTTCCATCTTTCTGCACATCATTTCAAAATCCATTACTCTATTTTTTAATGAAAGAAAAAAATCACAGAGTCCATTTGTGAAAAATGCCTTCATAAATGCCAAAGTAGTGCCCAGTACAGACACACCAGTGAGCCCACCCTCTGTCTCCTTAAGGGAACTTTGTACATACTTCTGACACTGTTGGTCTTATTAAATTTAACCATTAGGTGACACATCTACCTCAGCCATGGAATGTACAATGTTTGGCAACATGGTTCTAGTTTCCAACAGGGCATTCCCATGGATGCTCTAGAATTGCACTTAACTAGACAACACACAGTAATATTTGTAAAGTCTTTAGTTCATTTGTAATATCAGATACAGTGGCCTTGACAGTAACAATCAAATATATCTTGAATGCAATCAGTGCCACACAATCAGATTCGATGCTCGTAGATTAAGCCCTGAGAAATTAGAAACCGCAAGCCTAAATTTCTACAGACATCTTAGCTCCCATTATCTTTAACAAAGGATAATGGTAATTTTTAAGATTGCGTGAAATGTTTATATTATTAATCAGCTCTGGAAACATTCAAAAGTTGGATTCTCTCTTCTTAATAGAAACAATCTCCAGTCTTATATCTTTCTAATCTCTATCTTAAGGAATTTAAACCATTGCTACTGCCTTCTCAAGCAGTGTCCTTCCCAGTGTCCATTTGTGAGGTCCTGGGAAAACGCTCACATTCTCAGAGGTACTAAAAGTCCACATCATATAACTCCTCTAACACAACGTGTCTTGGCTTCATCTTCAGAGAATTTACAGGGATAATTGAAGATCTGGAAGATCCCAGGACTGAAACAGAACTAGAAGGTGCATTTGGCTTTTTTCTCTTTAAAGATACTTTCTATTTTTCCCACTAATGTTTTAAAGACATTCTAACTTTGTACGAAGCTGTGAGACTGTAGTAGTGAGACATTTAAAAAGCAGAAGTCTCCATAGACTCACACTAAATAGTCCTGGGCTTTAGTTAATAGTAAGTATAGTAAATAGTCTTATTATTTAGTAAAATTTATTTTCATGGTATCTGTTATCCCTTAAGTTTAAAGATGAAAAAAAAGTTTTAATAATTTAATTTTCCTCTTTTGTTACACATTGCTATAACCACAGCCTTTTCTATCTACAGCTATATGTATTTATTATTTCTATGGATAGATTTTGTAGTTTGATGAATTTGAGTAGAAAGAAAATCTGTCTAGACACAGTGTTTTTATTTTAGTACATTATAATATAAATTTTCAAATTATAGATATGATGGAAAGTCATGAGAACATTTTAATATTAAAAACAGAGACTAAACCTCATTGAAATTTTTTAATATGTGCAAACAACCAAATTGAATTTCTTATGGGTAAAATTTGACCAGTCTTTCAAGATATGTGCTCTAGGGTCAAAATGTAACAGAATTGAATCTTTAATGCTATCCACATTAGAGCTTCATGAGTCTTCTCTTTATGGTATGCTATGCTTCCTTAACATTCAAAATTACCTGAGGTGAAAAACATCTACTGATATTTTCATGGTAATATAATTTATATGTGGTAAATCTAGATAATTATATTTTAAAAGAGTTGAAATTCTTTAAAAAGTTTTGCACTTAACAAGACCATTAATATAAACTCTGTATGTATGTGTATAATTTTAAACATTTTTGGTTTTTAGACATAGTATCGCTATGCCATCCAGGTTGGACTTGAGCCTATGATCCTTCTGCCTGTACCTTCAAAATGGTTGAGATTACAAGTATATGCCAGTACACCCAGATTCAACTGCTTTAAAAACTTGTTTATTTATTTATGTACTTAGTATTGTGTGCATGTACACGGTGTACAGTGTACACACATGAAGGTTAATGGACAGTTGTCGAGTCTGTTCTCTCCCTCAACCTTTATATGAGTGCCAGGGATCAAATTCAAGTCTCTAGGCATTCACTACTAGCACCTTTACTAAAGGAGCCATTTTGCTGACCCTCTCATGCTTGATTTTATATTTTTGTTTTGTTTAAGACAGGGTTTCACTATGCAGCCTTGGCTGTCCTGGAGCTTGCACTATAGATCACGCTGGTCTCAAACTCATAAAGATTCACCTGTCTCTGCTTCCTGACTGCTGGGATTAAAGGCGTGTGCCACTACTGCCTGGCTAAAGTAACACAATTTTAAAAAGAATAAGTATTTACACAGACAAGCCAGGATCCTGCTTACTGCATAAAGTCACCAGACTTATTCTGGGTGCTTTACCTCTTCCTCAAGTAAAACTGAAGTACTGAGCAGCTTCCTGTTGGCTGTAATTATATACTTAAATATATTTCCATATGGGCAATATGAAAATTTGGGCAACCTGCCTTAATTATTTTGATAATATTTAAACAGATTAATTTTAGAAATAGATTTCACAGATCTAATCGTATAAACAACAAATCAAAGCAGATGGAATATATATGGATCAGAATCTAATTTTAAAAGAGCACTTACAATGTACAGGCTGTTCTCTCAGTGACAGCTGGAGAATCTCCCATCATGGAGGGTCCTTGGGGAGGGACATTGAGGCAGGATGATACACTGCAGCTCAGGCTGGCTTGAACTCACCGGAGTTCTCCTACTTCAGCTGCCTAAATGCTTACGATTTGGAAAGCCGTCAGGTCTGGCTAAGAATCTATCATCTTTTAATGATTAAAAAGGAATTATAGAATAGTTTTCCATTTGAAACTTCTAACCTGTTGTGTAACTTTTAACTTTTAGGGTTCTTTTGGTTCACCAAATGAGGTCTATTTATAAAATGGAGGTCCCTGATTCACTGAAGAGTTAAGGTAGAGACCGCCAATGTCATGGCAAATGCTAATGTGGGAAGTGTGCCACAGAAAAGAACATCATTGCCGGGCTGTGGTGGTGCATGCCTTTAATCCCAGCACTCGGGAGGCAGAGGCAGGGAGATCTCTGTGAGTTCGAGACCAGCCTGGTCTACAGAGCGAGTTCCAGGACAGGCTCCAAAAGCTACAGAGAAATCCTGTCTTGAAAAACCAAAAAAAAAAAAAAAAAAAAAAAAAAAAAAAAAAAACAAACCCCAACCCCCCCCCCCAAATGAACATCATTAATCTACTACTGAGAAAATTGTATAGGAGTTTATTACTTTAGAAAATACTATTATAATCTGATTTTCAGGTCTTTTAAAATAAAAATCAGAACCCGTTTAAGTTGCTGGCAAAAGAAAACACCTTACTTATTTAGTTTCAGGTTCCAATTGAAGAAAAATTAGGTTTTCGGTTATATTTTACTTTTATTTAAAAGTAGGAATTGTGGAAATTTATTTTAAAATGCTTCACCACTGCAATTGAGTTTTTGTTTTCTGGTTTGTTTGTTTGTTTGTTTTGGGTACAGGACAAAGAATACAACAAATTCTCCATAACTAATGTCCCTGAGAAGAAATAACCAATCAAACCAGGTTACTGTACCTAAAACCAACTGGAAGATTAGTTGGAAATATTTCAAAGCTTATTTTCTTTTATTTTTTTCTGAAAAAGTTCTTGCCATGCAAACAACAAAAATTATCAGGTAATGAGAATTTATGGAGATGGTGTTGGTTTTATTTATGTCTTTGAAGTCTAGTAGACTATTTCATACTTTTCCTCTTATTTGATTTGCAATTTACTTCCTTTTGAACCTAAGTTTAGAGTGTGACAGATTTTGGTTCAAGTCCTCTCATGCTTTATGAACTATCTGACCCTAAATACTCAAGTTTCTGGGACACATAAGCCTACTCCTCAGTGTTATGAACATTAACTGAGATCATACATACAAAGCACTCACCCATATGACTAGATCCTGACTGCTAAACTGATTGATAATGTTGACTAGTAAATTCTCAGCTATTTTAGACTACATAGTGGCATATAAGATACACATTAGATTTAATGCTAGTAAAATAAAGATTGCTTTTGTACCTTAAAAAATGTTAACGTTGGAGTCCAAGAGATGCCTCAGTGGCTAAAGGTGCTTGCAGCCAAACCTGACACTGAGTTCAATCCCGAGAGCCCACAGAGTGGAACGAGTGAGCTGGCTCCTGAAAGCTGTCCTTCCACATCCACACATGCACCATACTATCCTCCTATGAGCCCATATCCGCATATGCACACACCAATAAATAAATGCTTACAAATGTTGGTATTGCTGGAGAAATAGTTTAGTGGTGGTTCAGTCTCAAACACTGGGACAAAGATAGCATCACTTCAGTGAGTCCTATCTATCTTACTTCCTTGCTCCTAGGTACATTTCATGCCCTATGTATCACCCAAGAACTCAGATCTTCAAAGTGTTTGACATACCATGAGGTGGTCTGGCTGCCCACCCCCAACTTTAATTTCCTATATCTTATCTACTTCTTGATATGTGATTAATCATGCAAAATAACCATATTCTAGGAAGCACTGGCTATTTGTCAAATTTAAAAACACTTAGGAATTGTCTTCTTGGGGCTAAAGAGATGGTTCAGCAGTGAAGAACACTTGTGGCTCTTGCAGAGGACTGGGGTTCAGTTACCAGCACCCACATGATGGTTCACAACTGTCCATAGCCAATTCCAGGAGATCCAACACCCTCTTCTGATCTCTGTTGGAACCAGTCACAAATGTGGGATGCGCACATGTATGCAGGGAAAACATTCACATACATAAACAAATCTTAAAAAGAAAAAAAAATTTGTACTTATGAGCATGATAAAGTTTCTGCTACCTTAAAATGTATTCAAATAGACTAAGGTTGAAGGAAAATATCAGAATATGGTCTAGATGTACCTACTAAGCTAATAATGCCTAAGAAGAACATTTACATTTTATGCCTAAAATGTTTCATTATTTTGATATTTTAGAAAAAATAAGTTCTAATATTACTTTCTGCTATGAAGAAATTTCCATATATGCCTAGCAGCCTTACCATTGGCAGGGAACTACAGAATTCTTGAGGGAAAATATCAGAAATTATTTGTTCCCCAACTTTTTAAAATAATGTTTCTTTTGAGTGTCTTCAGCTGAAACAGTATTTTCAATGTGTAGGAGGGAAGCTAAGTAGAATCAACTGAAGGCTGATTTGAGATGGAATACGGTTAAAAGAACGCTTAATTATAGATATTTTTCTAAATTAAAGTGTCAAACTAATCTATTTTATTATGTACAGGAGACACACTTAATTATAATTATCTATACAGTGGAAAAATAATATTCTCACTTTAATATTTATATATACATACAGTTCAATATATTTATGTAAATCCCCAGTTGATGCTAATATAGTTTGAGATTAATCACATAGTTAAATAGCTAAAGAAGTGGGGTAGTAAGGTCCAAAACGAATTATGTCTGTAGAATAATGCTAGCTATGGCCCAGCACCAACTGCATAGAAAAACAAGCTTCCCTATTGAGGTCCTGCTACTCCAAACATAAAATACTGAATTCTAAACTTCTGAGACTTATTCTCTACATATTTTACATAACTGAACTGATTTTTTTTAATTGACACAGGAAGTACTCTAATTGGCTACTAGGTTTGGAAGTTCTAATTGAAAACAGCACTGATGACTTGGAAAGGTGAATTTGGAGCTCTTTCCTATGAAAGGTACTGGGAAGTTACAGGAACTTTATATAGAATAGGCAAAAAGTCATTTGTTAAAATAGTTATTAAAGACATGTACAAAATATTCATCTGTACCATAAAACACTTTAAAAGTATTTTTTTCAAGTTTCTCCACAGGGAGTTTATAATTACTGAAAAAAATTCAGACTATATCTTGAGAATCATACGAATGCAATCACGTCAACACACATAGAAATTAAAGTTCAGAGGCTCAACAAAACAAGAACAAATTCCTTTCAAGGGGCATTTTTGGTTTCTAACACATCATTCAGATTTGAAAACTCAGATGACCTTCCCCTATCAGACTGTGTGCAGGTCCATTCAGTCATTTCTATGGCAAAAGCCCTAAATAAGTAAAACAGCAACTGACTCCACAAAATAAAATAATAAATAAGTCAAGACTGCTGCCCACTAATGCTTCTTTCCCATAGGAGAGGATCCAGTCAGAGTATAGAATTCTTCAGAGCAGGAGTTGAGCCCTTCACCGGACTTTGTTAACTTGGCTACACCACAAATACCATATTGGATAGCCATTCTCAGAAAATGAATGAGAGAGAAAGGTAAAACTGAGAAATCCTTTCCTGGAATATACTTCCAATTTAAAATAAATGAAAGCGACTCAGAGGGTGTTGAAAGGATTCATACATTTCCCCCCCCCCCGAAAGGGGGTGGGACAGGAAACGCTGCTATGACAAGGAAGGGATAAGGAAGGCCTCCTGAACCTTTTAAGTCCACACCTCTTCATATGCATTATGTGGTTCTTAATTCAGGATGCAAAATCTGTCTAAGAATGAAGACCTCTAATGTTGCTACCTGAGGGAGAGCAAGGGGCACACTTTTGGGAGGAGACAGGGTAGCCTCAGGGGCTGAGCAGGACGCTATTGTTCTTTCTCTGTTAGTTATTGGGAATGCCCCAGAGAATTTTGAAGTTCAGGAAGTCAGAGTTTCAGGGTTCTTTGGAAAACAGACAATATCCTAGTTCCGGAGGGTGGGGACCCCATCCCCTACTGACTGTCAACTCTCACCCACTTTAAATACATCAAGGCCATTGCCAACCCAATATTATCAAATAAAGAACAGAACTTGTCTGTTGGCCATTGTCAGGAGAGAGATAGAAAAAGAGAAAAAAAAAACTAGTAAACAAATAAATCAGAAATAGTGGGTTTTGTCTGTCCGTTTAATCACCCCCTCTTTCCAGCCCCCAACCCTTTGTGTGTGAATCCTTTTACGCCACCCACAGACAGAGCATACCAGAAGAATGATAATTTTTGGTTTAAAAGTTCACTTACCACAGCAATCTCATATTGCTTTGTCATGTTTTTTTGCACTTAATTTTTCAAAACTGCTTTTGCTGGGCGCAGAACTGGGAAGGCAGGACTAAGGTAATCTCTAGTAGTCACAACAACAACAAAAAAAGAGAGCATTCACCAATCAGAATTACATTTCAATGAACAATCAAACCCCTGAGCAAAATGCAGGGTTCAGACCAGACCAGGGAGGAGGAGCAGGGGGTGGGAAAGCCAAGCTAACAAAAGGTAAGAGGGAGAGTTGAGTGGTTGGAGGGGAAATTGATCCTAGCCGCCTTTTGACCGACTGGCTTTAAACCGCCAGTACCACCCCCGCACCCAGCACCCCCGCGATTACCCGAGCGACCGCATTTGCCTCCAGCCAGTTCAAGTGCACAACAGGAAAGCCCCATCTAAGTTCACTAACCCTGCCACAGTCTTCCAAAGCCTGGCGGGTTCCTTCAGGAAAACACTTCCAGAGTCATCCATCCACTTGAGGTCTGGGTTTAGCGGCTGCTGCAGCCCCGGCTGCTTCGAGCAGCTGCTAGGATCCTTGCAGTCTTGCTCCTGTCTCGATCGCGCTGCACAATAGCTCCGACTGGGTGCACCTCATTAAGCCAGCCTGAGAGCCCCAGGAACAGGGCAAGCTGTGAGACAGCGCGGCCCCTTTGTAATGACTGTGATGGATGCAACCGAAGGGTGGGGTCTGGGTGGGTCAAAACTGTTAATGACAGTATGGATCATTCTGTCTGTCCTGAAGATAGAAGCCCCCTGCGCGCTTCCTCTCTCTCTCTCTCTCTCTCTCTCTCTCTCTCTCTCTCTCTCTCTCTCTCTCTCTCTCTCTCTCTCTCACACACACACACACACACACCCTCCTCCCTCTTGATCCAACTCCCTATAAGGCATTTTCTGCAGTCAGCGTTCAAATAAGTAGGGAAACCATCGAGTCATTTTCGGCACAACGCATAACGAAAAGCGAACGGATCCAAACACTAAGAAGACCCTAAAACTGAAAGGAGGGAGGGCAAGAGAGGGTTGCTGCGGCTAGCGGAGACAGCGGGAGTTAGCGAGCCCATCTTTGCACCTGTCCTCGCAGCGCAAAGCCGACTCGGCGCGCCTCCGGGAGGCGCCGGCCGGCGCTGGCTGTGCGCCGCGGAACTCGGGCGCCCAGGCCCCCAGGAGGTGAGCGGCTTCTCAGAAGCTGCTCCAGCCAGCACTTCTGCGCCCCTCCAGCCGATCCCCCTGGAGGAACCCCGGCAGGCTGCGGGAGGCGGGGGGGTGGGGGGGAGTGCGTCCGGGGGGCACTGCCCCGCCCCGCCCCGCAGGTGTGCTTCTTGCCAGGTGCGGACTTGCCGCGGGCCAGTCTGGAGCCTCCCACCTGCCCCGCCACGCGGAAAACATCCCCAGCAGCTATTTTTCTCTTCTTTCAATTTTGTGAATGGTCCCAGAGACCCAATTCGCAGACCCAGGTTGTCACTTACTGGAAAGTCTTGGGTACTTTGATTTTCCTTGGCTGAACAAATAGACTTCTGTTTTGCACTCAACTTTCCATGTCTAACTTACTGTGAAGCTACATGCTCTTGATGAGGCGTCAAAGCACCTTGTAAACACTCTAAGCACCTTCTGCAGAAGCGCATAGAAAGAATCTATTCTTGGTTATTAGAGTTTAGGGAGCCGCCACTTCTCTGTCTCTGAGTAAACGACCTCCTTGTTTTGATCACGGATGCCTTAACAGTAGCCAAGAGAAGGCAAGAAGCTGAGAGAAACAACACGTATGGCTAATGAAGCGGCTCCCCTTTTCTTTATGTCAGCCATTTACTTAATAATCACTTAAATTTTGTGCACATGGGTTTTTCGGTTGATTCTAGTCCACAGGAAAATCATTGAAAATTCTATGCCACTCTTCAAAAAGCCTCTGATCCACGCAGAAAGAGAAAGAATAGAAGTCAAACGCTTCTAACATACACTTAAAAACAAACTTTGTTTGAAACAAGAGCTCCCTATGTAGTTTAAGCTAGTCTCAAACTCAACCTGTAGCCCAGGCTGGCCTCAAACTCACCTGAGTTTTCTGCCTCGCAAATTCTGGCATCACAGGCGTGCATCCAATTCCAACCCCAGCCCCTCCTCCACTTGGATACCAATTGCTTTCACAGGTTTCGCCCCCCGCCCCTCTTCATCATTTGCTTTGAAACTAATGCCAGACTTTGGCATTTCCAATAATTAAATATAGTGGCAGGAATAGAGAAGTGGTGGGTTGGGGAGGGACAAGATCAGTGGTAATTATTGAGAAATAAAAATAAATTGTCCAATTAATTTATTGACTAACAGTAGCACAAACTTAATAATTGTTTGCCTAGATGAAATCCTTAGAGATACATCTTTAGTGAATAAGAATTATATTAAATTAATAAAATAATTATTTTTATGCAAATTGCTCTTTTCTCTATCTTAGGGAGCCCAAGCTGGTCTTGAACCCCAGATCATCTTGCCTCTATCTTCCAAGTGCTTAGTCTTCAGGTTTGAGGCACCAGTCCTAACTAAATTGCCCATTAAAGAGAAAGATTGATTTAACCTGTATTTGTAAGTGTTCTCGTCCCCTGTGTGCTCGTTTCATTTGCCCATGCGTGGGGGTGTATTCAGAGTCCAGAAGAGGTGAGCTGATCTCCTAGAACCGGAGTTACAGGTGGTTGTGAGTGCCCCAACCCCCAACCAGGAATGCCAGGAAACAGAACTCAGGTCCTCTACAAAAAGAGCTTGTACTCTTAACTTCAAAACCATCTCTCGGGGCTGTAGAGATGGCTCCGAGGTTAAGAGTACTGACTGCGCTTCCAAATAGGACCCGTGTTCAATTCCCAGCACCCACATAACAGTTCACAACTGTCTGTAACTCCAGTTCCAGGGGACCCGACACCCTCAAACAAACATACATGTAGGCAAAAATCGATGTTCATAAAATAAAAATAAATGTAAATAAATAAAAAAAAATCTCTTGCCCTAACTTGCTTCTCTTAAGGGCATGTGAAATTCTTGTTTTCATACATTTCTTCTTGCTTTGTTAAAGAGTTTATTTACATCTACTTATAAAATAGTTGGGAGTGAAGCTAGGAAATGGATGTATATTACTTGCAAGCACAAGAATAGCAGAGGAGGCCAGGCAGTGGTGGCACACTAGGGAAGCAGAGACAGGAGAATCTCTGAGTTTGAGGCCAGTCTGGTCTACACAGCAAGTTCCAGAACATGCTCCAAAGCTACAGAGAAACTCTCAAAAAAACAACAAACAAACAAAGAAATGCAAAGAATGGCAGAGGAGGTGGGGGTTGTAGGACCCAGGGGTCAAGCACACCACAAGAACACAGCTCACAGAATCAACTAAGCTCATAGTGGATCACAGAGACCGAAGGGACAGACTGGGACTGAGCTAAATCCTTTGTACATACATTATGCTTGTGTAGCTGGGTGTTCTTGTGGGACTCCTGTTAGAATGTCTCTGACTCTTTTTGCCTGCTCTTGGAATCCGGTTCTTTCTGCTGGGTCGCCTCATCCAGTCTTGATATGAGGGTATGTGCCTGGTCTTAATATAACTTGTTATAGAATATTCAGTTGATATCCCTTGGAGGCCTGGGAGAGAGGGGAGGGGGGACTTGGAGAAGAGGAGGGAGGGGAAATTGCAGTAGGGATGAATAGATGAGAGAAGAATCAAAGAAAAATAAACAAAAAGGTTCGTTATTAGCAAAGATCTCCATTTCCTTCTTGAAACCTACTTAGGCAGGTGTTAATTTTTTTTCTCACAGTCTCCTGGAAGAAAAACTACGGGGACATTTTTGGAACACTTACCATTAGCTGATGCAGCAAATGGTTTTTGTTGTTCGTTTTGCAACTGCCTTTTCAACAGTTTTGAAGACCTCCTGGAAACTGCTTTCTCTGGTAAGTTCGTTTGTTTGATTTCCCTTTCCAGCCCTTAAAGTCTAGAACCTTGGTTACTGAGAGAAAGTAGCCAGGTATGGTGCACATGCCTTTAATCTCAGCACTCAAGAGACAGAGGCAGGTAGACCTCTGTGAGGTTGAGGCCAGCCTGCTCTCTCTGGTAAGTTCGTTTGTTTGATTTCCCTTTCCAGCCCTTAAAGTCTAGAACCTTGGTTACTGAGAGAAAGTAGCCAGGTATGGTGCACATGCCTTTAAGAGACAGAGGCAGGTAGACCTCTGTGAGGTTGAGGCCAGCCTGCTCTACATAGTGAGTTCCAGGCCAGCCAGGGCCTTATAGGGAGACCTTGTCTCAGAAAACCTAGAGAAGGAGGCAAAGGGAGAGAGGAAGAGAGACAGACAGAGAGAGAAAGAGAGACTGTAAAAGGAAGGCATTCAGATGACTGGGAGAATGGTGATTTTTTTTTATTTGTTTGTTTTGACTAGTAGACAATAGAGATGAACAATGAATTTAGAAGTTTTATCAAATAATTTTAAATGTGACTTTTTAAAAAAAGAAACCCCACTAAATCTACACACTAAATGTGTTAACTTTGCGAAATTTAAGGTTGCACCTGGGAAAGTTAACATAGTTGGAAAGTAATAAGGTATTTGAACTCACTCCACAAATGGTGAGTGTAGTTGTACTAAATTTGCAAGAATTTTACAACTGAATGTAAACTGAACTTTTCCCAGGAAGCAAAAGAGATATTGAGCTCAAAGAAAAGCCAGATACCTTAAAACAGACAATAGTAATTAAAAAAAACTTCTACAATTGTTTACCCTAGCGAAAGCACCGGGTTTATTCTATAATATCTATCTGGTGATATTACAGCTTTGAAAAGAAGCTACTTGATATCTGAACAAGGCCATGGGCTTTATTTTTATTTTCTGTTTGTCCTAACATGATTAGTGTGATTCATTTAAGGCTCTTCTCTGTCTAAGGCAGGGAAAAATAGAGGGCAAACTAGTTTCTTTGGCAGACATCAAGGGCTACATTATGATCAATAAAAGCAAATCAAGTCTGGAGCATACATAGGCTAGGTATTGAGTAATTCACTGTCTATAAATCTCTCCCCAAGAGGGGGATGTTGGGAGTCATGAGAGAGCGTCGTCGGTGGCTAATGGAATAGAAGGTGAGTCCCAAGTGACCTTGTTTGTCTCCAAGTAAGCACAGGGCCAGTGTGTAATGATAGAAAGCCAGGCCTGCAGGCTGTCTCTGGGGAGCTCGAAGCTGGGCCCTTGGGAAAACACTTGTTTGCCTGCTGTTATGTTTCCTCCACCCATGTGAGCACTGTTTCTTGAGTCCTATAGAAACTGAAGCCGGTGCCTGTGAGCTGGGTTCCTTGAGCAATTTTCTTAACCACTCTAGATTACACTTGCCACTTTAATAAAATTAAAAGAACAAAGACCAGCTCGCACAGTTGTGATGATTTAATGATACGAAGTGTGAAAACACACTGCCTAGTAAAACGTCAGCCCGTTGAGACAGACATTATAATTTGGGTAACTCAACATGAATTCTCAACTTTCTCCTCCCTCATCTTAACTCTCATTCAGTGACTGGAAAATTGAATATTTAATTTCCCAGTTTTCTTTGCAGCATGTAATAGCTGTTTAGCAGAGTCTAACACATTAAGTCTATATTTGCTGGGGGTCATCTGGAAATATTTTTGCTTTCCTGACGAAAGAATGAGTATAACGCCTACTGTACCCTTTCTGTTTGCCCTGCTCCCCTCTTTCTGCCTGGATAGGTATGTGATGTGTGGATGGGGAGCAGCAATCTTGCAATTAAGAAGCACTAGTATAAAAGGGAAGCAAGCCAGGTGGTGGTGGCAAATGCCTTTAATCACAGCACTCAGGAGGCAGAGGCAGGTAGATCATTGTGAGTTCGAGGCCAGTCTGCTCTACTGAGTTAGTTCCTGGACAAGCCAGAGGCTGTGACATAGAGAAACCTGTCTTGAAAAACCAATAAATAAGTAAATGGAAATTCAATCTCTGTAAGATGGTGAAGAAAGAGACGAACTGTCTGGGTGTCTGATGTCTCTGAGGGCATACAGGGTCTGGACTTCCTGTCCTTACACTTTTGTTATCTGTGAAGAAAAAAAAAGACATTTCTTTTTACTCTTGGCATATTTAGCTGCATATTCTGTAGCTTGAAACTTAAACAGAGATCTCTGCTGCTGTTGCAGGTTTTCTGCTTGTAAATGCAACCTGCCCAGACTGTTTGTATGACCTGGAATGCCAGCCACTTTAGAAAATTCTTGGTGAAAGACCCTGAAAACACAACTATGGCCAGGGGACTACGGGGGTGACAGTCCACTGACAGCCGAGGGACTGGCGGGGTGACAGTCCACTGACAGCCGAGGGACTGGCGGGGGTGACAGTCCACTGACAGCCGAGGGACTGGCGGGGTGACAGTCCACTGACAACCAGGGACCTAGTGGGGTAACAGTCCACTGACAGTCAGGGGATTGGTGAGGGTGACAGACCACCTACAGCCAGGGATTGGTGGGGTTAGATGACCCCCTGAAATGACTGGATTGGGAAGTAAATATATATTGACTAATTTTCCTAAAATTTAACCAAAATGTGAATCCACGTACCTTTCCCCTTTCTTTTTCTTTCCTCTATAACCCAATCTGGCCTTGATCTTCCTACCCCAATCTCCAGAATGTTAGGAGTGTGGGTGTGGACCACCAGACTTAGCTTTTCTTTTATTCTTGAGTGAGCAGACTGAGGGCAGAGTTGTATTCACTTTGAAGTATATTCATATTGGAATATTAAAGTGATTCACTATGAAAAACAGTGCTTGTTTAGGTCATCGATTACTCCAGTTTACTGCCATAGTGCCAAACAAATTTTAACATTCTCTTTAAGAATTGTGTTCAGAGCCTGAATCAGAATTTTAGGGAGTATGGTTTTTTTTTTTTTTTTTAAACAGAAATGTTCACAAATCAGTCTTCTAAGCTTAGATTTGACATAGGGAGATATCCAAACGTTGACCAGAGTCTAATCTAGTAAGATAAGTGAGTAATCACAAAAAGTAGATGAGATGGATTATTTTTTATTTGTATGTTTTGCTAAAATAAAGCACTTGCCTGTGTACACAGACATGGAGCAGATCTGAAGATGTGCTGTAGCAACAATGATGTCACTCAGATGAGCACAGGGACGACTAGGATGGTCCCACCTTCCTTCACATGTGCTAGCCAAACAGGGCTGTCTTGTAGCTACTCTCCACCATAATTTCTTTGAATAAACCAAATGTCCATTTTCACCTTTTCCTTGCCATTGTCCTAATGTTCTTAGTCTGTAACACACTGAGTATTTAACTGGACAAAGACATTTTTGCAGTCTTGTCACTTTATACCAGGCGATTACTATACATACCAGGTATATATTACTATATACCAGAATAGTGCCAAAAATAGGAAAGTAAACTTTTGAATCAATCATAATTTTATTTGAGCTCCAGCCTTACTACTAACTAGCTGAGAGATGTGAATAGTTATTTAATCACTCAAGTCTTTTTTAGGATTTTATTTGAAGCTTGGAAGCAAATACTTAAAAGTAGCACTAAGTTGGTTTTATTTTGGATTTTTTATTTTGTTTTTACTTATTTTTTACTTATATGTGTGTGGTGGGTGACTACAACTCCTGGTAGTTATGTATGCATTCTCTTTGCTTCCTTTCCTCTCCTCCCCTCTTCTCCTGTGTTTATCTAATGTATTCTTTCTTATATTCTCATGGATGAAACTTCCTCTTCCTCTGTGTACAGTATTCCTTTAAGTATTTTCTACCATGCTGGTTTAGATGTCATGAGTGTCTTATTGTATTAAACAGAGTTTTCTAAAGGAACAGAACTGACAGCCAGTACACACACACACACACACACACACACACACACACACACACTCACATATGCAATAGCTGTCTCTGGATGGAAAGGACAAGATCTGGTCACTGTTTGGCCCATGAGGCTAAATATCTCAATTTTCTTTAGTCTACAACATTGGAAATCCCAAGAAGCAGGTTCTCGCAGCAAAGAAATGCCTCAGCAGCAGGATAGATGAACATATTAGGAAGAGTGAGGGCAAGCAGGCAAAAAACAAAAGCTTCCTTCTTCCATGACCTTGTAGGCAGACTCCCACCAGGTGTGGCCCAGATATAGCGTGAGTCATCTCATTTCAAATGATCCAATCAAGAAAATTCTTCACAGGAGAGACCAGCTACTTTGGTTTTAGTTGATCACAGATACAGTCAAGTTGACAATCAAGATGATCCATTACACTTGTGAGTGTCTGAAACCATCTTATGTCTCCATCCATTTTAACAGATAACTGCTGGGTGGAGTAATTTTGTTGGATTGTTTTATACTTTCAGGGTTTTCAATCTGTGATTCCAAGATTTCTGGGCTTTTAGGGTTGCTGATGGCAGACCTAATGTTATTCTGATGCTTCTGCCTCTATAAATGTATTAGTCAGGACTCTCTAGAATAACAGAAAAACTAAGACAATATAGTCCATAGGATTATTTAGCATGTTTTCTCTTATAGCTTGTATTATTGTTTCTGGGCTTCATATATGTGCATATGTGCAATTTTTTAATTTTTATTTTATATATATGAATATTTTGGCTGTATGTTTGCATGTATGTGCACTGTGTATGTGTCTGGTGACCTCAGAGGCCAGAAGTGGATACTAGATCCCTGGAACTAGAGTTACAGATAATCGTAAACCACTAAGCTGAGAATTGAATATGAGTCATTTGCAAAATCAGCCAGTGCTCTTAACCACTGAGTCATTTCTCTAGGTCTTTATATTTTTGAGATTTTTTTTAAAGATTTTATTTTTATTTGTATAGATGTTACACGTGTGTGTGTGTGTGTGTGCGTGTGTGTGTGTGTACCATATGCATGAGTGCCTGTGCAGACCAGAAGAGAGAGTCATAGAACTGGAATTGAGGGTAGTTGTTAGCATCATGTAGGTGCTGGGAACTGAACTCCTGCCCTTTGGGAAAGCACCAAATGCTCTTAACTTCATGGGGCCACTCCTTTGGGCCCTGTTTTTGATACCTTGACTATGATCCATTGTGGAAATGTTCTTTTCTGGTCAGGTCTATTTAGGGTATGAAATACTTTCTGTGCTTCTGTGTCTATTTCTGTAGGTGGGACATACTGCCAATCTAAAGACTTCTAGAATTTTATTTAAAAGATTATTTGAGTCATTTGATTTTTATCTCAGTTTCTACAAACCCAAATGATTGCAGACTGAGCCATCTCTCCAGTTCTGAGCCAAAATAGGTTCCATTTTTTTCTAGCATGTCAATTTCACTGCTGACTTCCCCAGTACATTTTATTTATTTATTTTTCTGTGTTTTACTGTCTTTTACCCACTTGGATCACTTTTCTGTCTAGATAATTTGTTTGAGTTTTTTCTTTGATACATTTTTTTTAAGAAAAAGATTTATTTACTTATTATGTATACAGAGTTCTACCTGCATGCATGCCTGCAGGCCAGAGGAGAGCACCAGATCTCATTATGGATGGTTGTGAGCCACCATGTGGTTGCTGGGAATTGAACTCAGGACCTCTGGGAGAGTAGCCAGTGCTTTTAGCCACTGAACTATTTTTTTGATACTTTTTAAATGTAGGTCTCGGAAACATTTTTCTACACACCCCCCCAATCATTTACCTTTGTTTTATTATGATGAGACACTTAAAGCTTGAGGGGATATCAGTGGAATGCTGTCTCATTTTGTGTGTGTGTGTGTGTGTGTGTGTTTCCTAGATAAGTTGCGTGCATCTGTTCAAGCGTTATGTGTCTTTTTGCTTGTATTTTCCCCTTTTCTCACTTTATTTTGCACATTTTATCTCATGTCAGCCTTTCTGGTGGGTTGTCTTCAATTGGATCTCTATTCAGAAGACGATCAGGTGCTGTAATAACTATGATGATTTGTCAGCATTCCTCGCGTTAGCTGAAAGAGTAGATACTTGCACACGTTCTTTATGTCCTCTGTAAGCTTGATACACAAGTATCGAGTTGGGGAGTGCACCAACTTCCATCACAAACTTCCTGTCATCCAGATATCTATGAGCGGGTCAGGGATGTGTTGGCAGTTTCTTTAGAGTCCTTTAACAAATGTCTGCTGCTGTTTCCACAGTTGGTTCTGCTTGGTGTGATGTACCATTTTCCACACTCTGCTCGTTCTTCCTGGGGTCCTTTGCTTGGTGGGGCAGAGGCGGGGGTGGGTCATGATGAGCATTCCATAGTTTTTAACTTCAGGGTCCTGCATTCCTTCTCTGGAGCTGTGTCCTTGGGCTGAGCTGCTTTTCTGTAATGGTGTGTGTTAGCTTTAACTTCTGCAGTGATCTTCCCAGGGTTTCCTTGCTTGCTTTGCCAGGCCATGATATGGCAGGGAGGTGGTGGGCACTGAACATCGCTCATTACAGATTCTGTACTCAATTTGCATGTGCTTTGCTATGGTCTCTTTTCCTTTCTGGCTGGTGAGTTCAGACTCTGGGTTTGGTTTCCTGCAGCATGAACTATCTTTCTGTGGTTCCAGCCACACTGAGTGTGCAGACTTCTTTCTATGTAGGTGTTTTCAGTGTGACAGATGGATGCATTCCCTCTGGTGGTACAATGTAGGCAGGAGGTAGTATGTGACAGAGCCACCAAACAAGCCACACCTTCAAGACAAATCCTTTCCACAATGGTTTCCGACAGGAACACTTGCTAGACTAAAATATTGTGGCTTTAAGGTTCACTGCGTCTTGTCCAGTCTTCTTGTATAGGTGTTAAAAACAACAAAACTAAAACAGCAGTGGAATTGGACATGTAGTGAATGCTTGTAATCCCAGTACTTTAGAAGCTGAAGCAGGAGGATTACACATTTGAAGCCAGCTTGGGATACATAATGGAGATGCTGTATCAAAAACAACAAATGAAGAGCAACCTAAATTCACCAGCAATGAAGGCTAAGAAATGTATCTGTAATGTGTTGATGCTGCCTCACATGTTTATCTGCTTAAATTCCTTCTCACTCAGGAAAATCTACTGAATAAAGCTCAGAGGAATTTATCAGTAAGTATATAGTAATAAGTCTCACATTACCAGATATGAATTATAGACATAAGTTTCTGTCCCATTCAGTACTGCAGCTGTTCAGTTCCAAAGAAACACAAAGAAGCTTATAGTAATTATAAACTGTTTGGCCTCTTAACTCAGGCTTATTATTAACTAATTCTTACAACATAAATTAACCCATAATTCTTATCCATGTTTAGCCATGTAGCTTGGTACCTTTTCTCAGTAAAACATTCTTATCTTGGCTCTTCTGTGTTTGGGTGGTGACTGACTCTCTGCCTTTCCTTAACAGAATTCTCTTACTATACTTCCTACCTGGCTACTGGCTAATCAGCATTTTATTAAACTAATGTGAGTAACAAATCTTTACAGTGTACAAGAGCATTATCCCACAGCACTGAGACTTTGGTGGGCACATTCAACTCTATCTTTTTTACAAGACCCCCATCTCTGGGTAAGAGGCATCTGTGGATTAATTTAGCTTCAAATTAGGCTAAATGATTTTTTTTTTACTTTGGTCATAATTGGCTACCAGATAATCTCCTTACTAGGTACTTTTTTTTTTTTTTTTTTTTTTTTTTTTTTTTTTTTTTTTTTTTTTTTTTTTTTTTTTTTTTTTTTTTGCTAAATAGATCCTTTTACCACTACTTGGTATGCCTATGCATGGCCCTTGCTCACCCCTGTCCTAGTGCTTGAGACTGGCCATTCCACTTTCCTGACACCAAGGAATGTATCTGTTTTGAGACTCCTCCTCCCCCTTTTTCCCCTGTAGCATTTACTTGCTGTGACAGCTAATCCTGATTGTCAGCTTGACTGGATTGAGAAAGACAAAGGAAATTAGTATAGTGCACACCTCTTGGTATGTCTTTGAGAGCATTTCCATAAAAATTTAGATAAAGGGGCTGATGACTAATCTTGATTGTCAACTTGACTACATCTGGAATCAACTAAACCTAATCATCTGAGTACAGATATGAAAGATTTTATTTTGATTGGCTTATTTGATGTGAGAAGGTCCACCTTCAATTTGGGCTGTACCTTCTGGTGACAGTCCATTTAAAAAGACATGGAAGAAGGAAGCTCTTGCTTTTTGCCTGCTTGTCCTCATTCTTGCTGGCAAGTTCATCCATCCTGTAGCTGAGGCATTCCTTGGTTGGCGTTTGAACCTACTTCTTGGGATTCC
Source organism: Ondatra zibethicus (assembly GCA_004026605.1). Classification (NCBI taxonomy): domain Eukaryota; kingdom Metazoa; phylum Chordata; class Mammalia; order Rodentia; family Cricetidae; genus Ondatra; species Ondatra zibethicus. The sequence goes on from PVIU01002832.1 coordinate 150,855, forward strand.
AAAGAACACTGAGGACTGGAAGCTCTCTGGGATTTCCCTGCGACTACAGCATCAGACTGGGACTGCTGAGACATCCAGTCTTCCGGACTGAACAACTCCTGAATCTTCAGGCTTTCCATCAGGAGACAGCTGTTGCTGGACTACTCAGACCGTGCCCTATGATCCGCTTCACTAAATCCCATTTTAATATATATTCTGTTACTTTTTGAACGTTGTGAAGAAACACTATAATCAAGGTAACGTTTTGAAGAAAGAGTTTATTGGGAGCTTCCTTACACTTTCAGGAGCTTAATACATGACCATCATGGTGAGGAGCATGGCAGCAGGCAGGGAGACATGGTGCTTGAGAAGGAGCTGAGAGTTCTACCTCTTGATTTGCAGGCAGAAGAAAGTGAACTGTCACACTAGGCATGACTTGAACATATATGAGACCTCAAAGTGACACAGTGACACACTTTCTCCAACAAGGCCACACCTCCTAATAGTGGCATTCTCTATGGGCCAAGCATTCAAACACATGAGTCGATGGGGGCCATACCTATTCAAACTACCACAGAGTTTATATGTAGAGTCATCCACAAGACACAGAGAGAACCGACTGGAATATCACAGATTTTTGAAACCTGAATGTTCACCCCAGGTGATACACCTCTTCCAATCAGGCCGCACCTCCTGATTCTTCCCAAATTATGTCAACTGGGACCAAACATTCAAACATGTAAGCCTATGGTGCCCTGGCTTCATACCACCATACTCTCAATAGGGATAAAATCCTGCTAGTGTCTTTAGGTTAGACATTTCATGTGTCCCTTTTCACCTTCTAGAAATGGGCACCTTAGCTAGTGCCCATTCCCTTCTTTGAAGCTAGAAGCAAAGGCCTGAGTCTCTTTCATTGCATCATTGTGACAATGCCTTTTAGCCTTCCTTTTCTACTTACAGAACCCTTATAATAGCATTGGCCCCACCCGGATAATCTACAGTGATATCTGTTCTGAGAAGCTTGAGGGGAGAATTGCTATGCAATTGCCTGTATGAGCATGCCATTTTAAAAGGTTCAGTAGCCAGTGTTCTATAGGTACTGCCTTTTCCCTACAGGCATTAGCTTTTATCCATGCATAGGGAATCCATTGGTTCACTGTTAGTCTTACCTATCACCTCCAAAAGAAATAGGAACCAACTCAAACAAAATGGGTGTGGGACTGAGAGAAGGAACAGGACAAAAGATGGCTTTATAAAAGTTAAAGCTGTTCCTTTTTTTTTTTTAAATAATGTAATAATGCTCAGTCTTAAACCTTCATTATTTTCTCTGGCTCCAACCCTGGATCCCATCTATGTTGTTGATTTAGCAGCCAAGTCAGTGATTTAAATGCTGGGACTTACTCTGCATGCTAAATTCTGCTTACAGAATCAAAGGATTTTCAAATGGAGGTGCTTGTCTGGAATTTGGAGATGAGATCTATCCAAATGCAGAGAAAATCTTAAGTCTGAAATCTAATTAAATTATAATACTTTGCTTTTTAGGCTCAAAATCAGTTTGTTGAATAACTTAAATATCTCTCTGTTTTTATCTTCTCTATTCATTTTTAAACAAAAATTACTTTATTGATCTTCTAAATATGCTTGCTCATTATGATGATTTCAAGTTATGCAGAAAAGTAAAGAAGAAGTTATAAAAATCACCCCAAAACATTTTAAACTTTTATCAATACACGCTATTTTTAAAAGTAAGTATTGAAGTAGAAAGAAGAGAAATGCAGTTGACATGGTTGTTAAACTTCAAGTGAATGTTTTTTCAGAACAGGTATATCATTTCCTAATAGACTCATCTACAGTTAAGAGTTAAGAAAATTATTAAAAATAATAAGCTATTGAGATCATAATTTGAGTCTTGAAATCTTTTGATATTACATCAGTAATATCCCCACCCCAATAAAGACCCTAGCCTCCTCCTTGTCCTTTCTCCCACCTCTTTCTTATATTAAGTAGTATTCCTATATAATCAACGTATCTTCTTCTTCTTTTTTTTTTTTGGTTTTTCAAGACCGGGTTTCTCTGTAGCTTTGGAGCATGTCCTGGAACTAGTTCTTGTAGACCAGTCTGACTCACAGAGATCCGCCTGCCTCAGCCTCAAGGTATGCGCCACCACCACCAGGCCAACGTATCTTTTATAGTTACTAAATAGACTTAAAATTAATTTAATTGTTCACCCAAGAGCTTTTTACACAGTCTTCCTACTGGACTTCTTGACCAAGAGGCAGTATGTGTCTGCTAGTTTGAGTTTGGTTTTGTTTAGTTTGATTGCAGTGAAGGAGGCGTACAAACATGATGTGGTCTTCAGGCTTCTTTTGAGTGTGAAGACAGCTGCCTGTTCCATTCAGGTCATAAGCCTGGTGTGCTCTGATACTTTGCATATTCTTCGAGGTTATGATATGGAATTGTATTTCCTTGTCTTTAATACTTTTTAGATGCTCTCCAGTGGCTTCTACTACTTCACATCACTGAGGATGAAGGCCCAGTAAGGACCAATCTCAGGGTTGGTGTTTGCAACCAAATGACCTTGACCTGGACACTCTCTTTCAATATGAAGATTACATTCATGTTTCAATCAGAGAAAGTTTCTTTATTTAAAAGGAATTTCTTTGAACACATTTTTGTGTTCCTCTGGGTTTTCCACCTAAAGGCACTGTTATGCTGCATAGCATTTTTTTCCATTCTTCAGTTCTGAATTTCTTCTTTTTTCTAAATCGGTCTTGCTCTGGTTATCTCAAGGGGTTCTCACATTTGAAGTTTATTATTAGTTCTTTAATGATATTCAGCCAGTCCTCTAGTTCCTTCAGTCCATAATCCCTCTTTCATCCATTTTCAGCTTTTTAACTCATCTTTGAATTTTTGTCTTATTCTTTTAAAATTACTTTAAATGGTGAAACACTTGTAGAGAATTAATTCACTTCCTAATAGTATGCTATTCCTAACTTTGGGTCAAAATTGTTTTAATTTTTGAAGTGTGTGTGTGTGTGTGTGTGTGTGGTGTTCACAAGCGTGTACATGTGAGTTCAGAGTTCTGGTGCACCCAGAGGCCAGAAGAAAGCTCTGGATCCCCTGAAGCCAACAGTATAGGCGGTTATGAGCTGTCTGACATGAGTAATGGAATAATGCTTTTACCCTGCTTTTTTTCCCTTCAGAACATAGGACTGACATCATTTTGTACCTTTCATTAAAACTCTTCTACCAGGATTGAGGTATCCTACTCAGGCAGTATAGGAGTGCACAGCTCATTTTTACTGGGGACATTTTCAGAATTAAGTTGATGAGCTCCCAGTAAAGGCCTCCCTTTTCTCAAAGAGTGAAGCCGGTGTCACCTTCTGGTGACCTTTTCTACAACTAACCATTCAGGAGAAAGACACAGTAGAGTTGTCTATTTTTTGATACTTATTTTTATGTATGGAGTAGATCAGAGGGGCCTAGGAATTTAGTGGGACATTCTTTTCTGTGTGTCCCGGTGTTTGTAGGTGAGATTAGTGTATAAATCAATAGACAGAGTAAAGTGTTCTCCATGTAATGGGGCAGTATCCAGCCTGTTAAGATCTAAATACAGCTGAAAGTGGAGTGGGGAAGACTCACTCCCTGTCTGATTACTGGGACTGAACTCTGGTCTTTTCCTCCTTTTGACTGAGATCGTTGGCCTTCCGTTTACCTTTGAGCTCAGATTGAATTATTCTCTTGAGCTATTGCGTGCAGTTGCATGCCATACTGCTTCTCAGGCTCCAGGACTGCTTAAGCTAGTTTCTCATAATAGAGAATATATGAGGGAGGGAAGGAGTGGGTGTTCTGTTTCTCTGGAGAAACTCAACCAATCCCATGAAAGGACATTCATTAGCGCTTTGCTCTAGTGCTCTTATTCTTTTTCTTCTTTTTCTTTTTGTTTTGTTTTTTGAGATGGGGTTTTTCTGAGTAACTGCCCTGAAACTCACTCTGTAGACCAGACTGGCCTCAAACTCACAGAGATCTTCCTGCCTTTACCTCCCAAGTACTGGGATTAAAGGTGTGAGCCACCACTGCCCAGCTAGTACCTTTCTCTTAACTCTCCGTGCTACTGATGATGGGGTGGCTTCTCCAGTGGATAACGTTGCCTCTGATGTGGTTGTAGACCTACCCAATAAGAGTATCAGTTGGTAGCCATTTTGCTTTAACCTTGAGTTATAGTTCCATCTTTTATTTATAAATATAATCTCTATGTATCATGCATATTTGAATGTAGTGCTTTTTCCTTGTTGTTTCCCCTTCAGTACATAGGGAGGCTAAAAAGAACCCTTTAGGGAACACCAAAGATGTAATTTGGGTAGAGGGAGGTTGGATAGAGGGTTAAGATTGGGACGTTCATGTTGTCTCTAGATTTCTCTTTATCACCAAAGTGCATCCTAGCATGGGTGGCAGCTCACAATATCTGGGAACCTGGACCATACTGTGCAACATGCAGGAAGTTCAGCAGGTTGGAGCGTGTCCTTTCCAGGTACCTCAGTTGGTCTAAACGTCCTCCAGGGAGCTTGGTTGGTTTCTGCCTCTTCCAGGCAGCTGCTCTCAAGAGTCTTCTGTACAATTCTCTGTGGTTCTTTGCAGCACAGTTTTCTTTGTTTGAGAAGGATGCTGAGCATCTGCTGTTTACTTTGGAAGGAGGAGCTAGTGAATCTGGTCAGTTTCAGGAAATTCCTAAAGTTGTCTAGAGTTGTTTACTTTCATGCTTAAGGAGCTTCTCTGTGTAAAGGTTACACAGCAGGGTCTTCCACTGAACCTGAAACTGATCAGTTAAACCTGCTAGCCAATGAACTTTGGGGGACATTCCTATCTCAGTCTCCCAAACCATATAATGACAGGCATATGCTGGCATATCTTTCCTTTTGAGCTGTGATCTGGCAAAGGGAACTCAGGTCCTGAAACTCAAGGCTTCTATGCTCTTTAAATAGCTTTTTTTTCCAGTCCACTTTACCCCATATGTGATTTGGGGGACAGGGTTGTTTTCCTATTTCATTGTTATCTCTTTATTTTCATTAGATCATCTTTACATGTAGAGATAAACTCATATTTATTTATTTAATTGATTAAAATTATTTTATTTTGTGTGTATGTGCACATGTGTGCCAGGGCATGCACGTGTGGAGGTCAAAAGTTAAGTTGTAAGAGCCCATTCCATCATGTGGGTCTCAAAGGACTGAACACAGGCCAAGCAGTTGGGGCACAAACCTTTAATCCTAGCACTTGAAGGCAGGTCTCTGTGAGTTTGATTCCAGCCTGTTCCACAAAGACCATTCCAGGACAGCCAGGGGTAAACAGTGAAACCCTGTCTTGAAACACAAAACAAACACCCCCAACAAGCAAAAACATAAAAAGGAAACCCCCAAAGATAAACAAACAAAAAAAAAACTCAGGTCCCTAGGCTTGGTGCAAAGAGCCTTTACCTGATGAGCCACAATTTATTTTCTTGTATGATCAGTGCATAGTAGAAAATACAAGATACCAATGTATAGGCAGTGAAAATCAAATATCTTCACCCACTTCTCTTTATCATCCATACAGATTCTCTCAGGAAATGGTTTTGTGTGTGTGTGTGTGTGTGTGTGTGTGTGTGTGTGAGAGAGAGAGAGAGAGAGAGAGAGAGAGAGAGAGAGAGAGAGAGAGAGAGAGCAAGAACATTTTTTTCTGAGCCAGGGACTGAGGAACCCTTCATCTTTGCTCATGCTGGACAAACTCGACTGCTGAATTACACTTCCAGGTCACTTTTAGTTTTAATATAAATTGTATTATCACTATATATATGGTCTTAGGATTTTAAAAATACTTATTGTGTTTGAATGTGATTCCATATACATACTCAACTGCTACATTTTAAAAATTGTGTTTACTATTTCATTTTATATCAATATATAACTCTGACTCATGAGATGTAATAAGAGTATCACCTATTTGCCTTCCTGTCTGTTCCCTTGAGATTTACTTATTGGTGTGTTGCTCTTCTGGCCCTCGGTGGAATCTAGAGAATACCTCTGTGACTAGTCTAGGCTCTTTGAGGAAAAAAAGAGTCAATAGTCACTTTGTCATCAACACAGACTCAGTTCAGGAATCAGAATTTCCATGCCACAGACTGTTCACCACTTGGACAATAACTACACGACGTGGACTTAACACACTGTCTTATCTTCTCTCCAACTAACCTGGCAATCTGCAGAGGGAAATGGAAACACTCAGTAAAGCCCCTCTTCCCTGTGCAGTTGCTACCCAGCCACCACAGGCATTCCCTCATATTTGCTCATTTTGAAGCCCTCCAGTGTCATAGTTGGTTAGGATGACTGAAAACAGACATTTGGGCTAGTATCTCCTCACCTACCACACCCCACCCATTTTGAGACATGGTCTCACTATATAGCTCATGCTGGCTTCAAACTTATGATCTTCCTGCCTCATCCTCCTAAGTGCTGAAATAAGTGTGTATCACTGTATCCGGATTGGATGTATCCCTTTTAAGAGTCATGCCTTCCTGTACTGTCGAGCTGATATGTTTAAAGTGGACGCCCCCTAGTGGGTTTCTTAGAGAAGCTTCCCAGGGTCCCATCAAACATCACCACCACCCAGGTTCCTTCCTATCTGCTTCATTTCCCTTACATCTAGCCAGCAATGGATTCTAGAGAGAGGCTCAGCGGTGAATCCCCTTCATCCCTTGCCTGGTCTTCTTAACTCTCTTAAGCCAAATGAGAGATCTACTTGTATCTTTCTATGCTGTTTGCATTCCGGGGATTCAAATCCTTTGCCCGGCAATCTTTAGAACGCTGGCCTCTCTCTCAACACCGAAGAATTACTGTAGTTTCACTATTCATGTCTTTACTCCTTTTCTCCTCTCCAAACTTAGCAGCATCCAGGGAATAGTTGCACTTCAGAAAACAGCTCAGACTCCTCAGGGTTCACGGTGAAGACTCCTTCTTTGTGCCCTGATGAGCAACATTGACACCCCAGGGAGAAGGAAAATGTGCGCACCTGCACATGCTTACAAAAACACAAAGACCCTCAAACAAAACGCAAATCAGTTTCCCTTATTTTGAACTATATAGATAAAAATCAAAACATCCCAACACAGATATATATCAAGTAACTATACACAAAGGCACACTATCAATCCCTTTACATGATTTTGCCAATCTGCATACATGAACTGTAGGAAAGATCCATCATGCTTGTGCAGTTTGCCCAAGACTCATGTACTAAGAGCTGGTTGCCTGCTGGTGGGCTTTTGGGTAAATGGCCAGAACATGGGGGCTCTAAGAACATCAATGCCCAGGTTCATCGGTAGTCATAATTTGATGGCATTATTGGGTAAGTGGGAGTCAGGAACTGGTTGCGGAAAGTGGGTCACTGAGGTATGACTCTGAAGCTCTTGTGCTGTCCCCAGACTTTAACTCCTCTCTGCCTCTCCAGTTGTCATGAGGTAGGAAACTTGCTTGTAGCCCATCTTTCTGCCATGATGGACCAAAAGTCTGAAAACACAAGCTAAATAATTCTTTTTTCTCAACACGTTTTCATCAGGTGTCAGGCACAGTGACAAAATGTTGACTAGTGTGCTGTGATGCCCTGAAAATAGGGCTGTATGGAAATGATTTTCTATTGTTCAGCAAGGCAGGTAAAATTCAAACAAAAGCTAGACTGTTTTTATTTAAGCTTCTGCTATTTTGTTCAACAAGATTATTTTTTTCAATACTTTTTTATTTTCACAATTTTTGTGTGAAACTATTATTTGTCTTGATTGCTATGTTTGGGATACCTTCTTAAATTTTTATAATTACTGCTTTCTTTACTGGGATATAATTCAAACATCATTGAATTCACCTATTAAAACTGCACAATTAAATGGCTTTTAGTACAGTTTGAGAATTTTCAACCATAGAATTTTATTACATCTATTTGTCTACCTACTTATCTATTTTTCTATCATCATCTATTTATCAGTCATTATCTCTCTCCCTATCCATCTATCTATCTATCTATCTATCTATCTATCTATCTATCTATCTATCTATCTATCTTCTTCATAATCATCATCATCATCATCATCATCAATCGTGTATTTGTGTGAGCATGCCACAACATGTGTGTAAATGTCATAGGACAACTCAGGGAGGTGAGTTCTCTCCTTTCACCATGTTGATCCCAAGGATGAAACCGAGATCTTTAACCAGTGAGCTCTTCCATCAACCATTAAGGATATGTTCCCTTCTTTTTCTTTTAAATTTCTTCATTTGTTTGTTTGCTTATGTGTTTGTGCAAGTGTATGTAGCTCAGAGGACACCCTGAAGGAATCTGTGTCTTCCCTTTCAGTGTTTCGGTTCTGAGGGTCAAACCCAGGTTGTGAAAACCAAACATGTTTACCTCCTGAGCCATCTTGCTGGCTCAACAGTCAGAATTCTAGAACATTTAAATAACACTGTAGAGAATACATTTGCAGGGGAGGAGAGATGGTTCAGTGGTTAGGATCACTTACTGCTCTTCCCCAAGGCCCAGGTTTGGTCACTAACAACCATATGACCCCTCGCAGTTCTAGGAGATAGAACTGTAACTCCAGTTTTAGCAGATCTGAGCCTCTCTCTGGCCTCCAAGAGCATTGAATTTCATGCATATGATGCACAGACATACATGCAGACAAATAGAACCAGTAAGTCTCAAAAACCCCACGTAAGTAAAGATGCCTCCCCTTCCAAGTTACTACACCTGCATAAGCATTCAATAATGACTTTACAGTTGCCATTGATATACGCAATAAGAATGAGGACATATAGCCACACAGAAATGCCCACACGAATGTACATGGCGGTGGTATTCCTGGCCATCGAACATGGCCATGTCACATTCATCTGTACCTGCTTCTTCTTGGGTTCAGAGGAGGTGCATCCTTCAAGACCCCTTTCCTCCAGTGAAACATGTCTCTCCGAGAAAACTGCTTCACAAAGCCCTGCTTCTTCCCCAGTGCTCAGCTACTTCAATGGCCTTGATCTGCTCGAAACATCCATTTCTCCTTAGACTGGTTTTGAGCAGACAAAGAAAGAGTCTTTATCTTGCATTTGGAGAAACAGATTCTAGAAATCAGCTAGGCGACCCATTTATAAGTCAATCAGCTAGTTGGTAGTTAAGTTAGTTAAACCTCCTGAATATTAGTTCTTTTTTCTGTAAAATTGAGATAATAACATTAGTTGTTTTTGAATTTATTTCAAGTAATATTTTTAGTTTATTGACCTATTTTTAAATAATATTTTTATCCTTCAAAAATTCCATACAAATCTAATCCACAAGGGAAATAGAAAAAGACAAGATCTCCTGAATAAATTGGGAGCATAGAATTCATGGGAGAGGGCAGGAAGGGATGGGGAGGAAGGAAGGGGAACAGAGAAAAGTATATAGCTCAATAAAAACAATAAAAAAGAAAAAAAAGAAAATTCCATACAATTATACAATGTATATTGATCTTATCCATACA